>BLKR01009230.1:0-150081 GCA_011170035.1 Teleogryllus occipitalis
TTTTGTAATTTTTTAAAATTGCAAATATTGCACGCAATATTGCACGAAAACTACTAAAATTTTCAAAAATTCATACAAATGACCTTAATGAAAGAACTAATTATGGGCAACAAATTTTATTTGAAGGAAACATGCTATCTTTAATTTTGTAGGTGTAGGAAGGCGTCGAAAAAATCCAAGATTTTGCAATTTTCGAAAATTAAGTTATCCGTTGGCTCTATACCACCTTCATATGTGTATTTTACTTTATTTTTACAAGAAATTTAAAGAAAATATTTGGGGTCGTTTTTGAGAAAAATTTGAAAATGTCCGGAGGCTTCATGTAAAGTACCCCCAAATTTCGAAGAAAGTTTTTCAAAATCGCTTCGCCTCGAATCGAGCCAGATCGACCGGGGAATATACATTTTGGGAAGTCCTACGTATGGGTTAGGCGCTAGTGTTGTTCATAGGTAGACTGAGGTTAGGACGAACGGACGGACGGACGAACGGACAGACGAACGAACGGACAGACGGTTTGATAAAAACACTTTTTCGGTGTCATGGGACCCCAAAACTTGTATTTTTGTTGAAGTCAGGAAATCAATTTTCCGCAGCATTACATAACTTTCTGCATACTACATATATTACTCCGTATATATGTACGTATACGCCAATATAAAAATAATAGGGAGTTCAGCATCCAGAGCACAATATAGCCAACATTTGTGAAATATATACAAATCGATTGTACCTGCTGTTTATCGACCACGTCCCCACCTCAATTTAGTTTGACATCAATGAGGGTAAAAAACAGCTTTCGTGACTGAACAGACTGTACCGCATACAAAACGACCTTGAGGGCGGGTGCGGTGTACCCCTCCGGGTTGTAGTATGTAAGCGTGGGGAGGTCAAGGGCATAACTTCTTGGGGCTATGCAACTGTCAATTGATATGACGCAACTGCTGACACGTGTGTGGCCAGGGCGAGGCGTGGCATTTTGGCGAAATGTACGGGCTTATCGTTTTTAAAGGAAGTCGGGGCGGGGCTGCAGCTGGGAGACGTGGTTTTCGAAATATTTTTCGTACGATTTCGTACGATTCTTTTAATTACTCAAAGTCCATTTTTCTCATATTATGCTTCTACTTTCGTTTCAATACTTATATAATCTGAACATTTTTATGCTTATATGGAAATTGAAATTCCTGTGGAATTCTTTGGTTCGTTGTTCCTGTGTCCAGGAACGGAAGATTGAGTGGGACTCAAACTAAAATTCATTGCATTGCGATCACTATGATAGGTAATATTCTGATTTTTCGTGAGTTTTAACTCATGTTATAAGTGCAATTAAATTACAAAATTCAGCAGAAATCCCAACATTTATACTCGCACGTTCTCCGTTCACTTGGATGAGTAAGCCTTGTTGCGGGCAAAAGAATGCCAACCACTGCGGTTGGTTACAGAGAGCGAGCGGCGAGTTTGCAATTCGATACGATAATATTTGCGATTCCTTTGCAATCTCTCGTTGTTTTATGACTCACGACTGTTGCTTAATTGACAATTAATGCTTAATTGTTTAAATATGATTATATTGTAACATAACACTCTCCATGAACGGACATGATAAACCCCACTCGTGATTTTAATTAATTAAGGAGTTAGGCGCAGTGTTGGCGTCGGTTCGCTACCTGCCCGGGGCCGGCCACCATCTCTCTCCCCCACCGACCACCGCCTCCCCGGCCCGGCCATCGCCCTTTCCCCGACCGCCACCCAGCCATGTCGACAGCGCGGACGTATAGTTTACTACGCCCGCAGGGACCGGCCGCCTGCGATTTTTTTGCGACTCAGGCCCGAGGTGCCGACCACGTGCCACGCCGCGCTATGCGCCGCGAAATAGTTTCGAAAACCAACTGCCTTGTTTTTTTAAGATGGACCCGCCCCGCACAGCGCCCAGCGGTAAACAAATGCCTCCTCTACTAAAAGTTCGCACCGCCGGCTTTCGCGAGTGGGGACAAGGGCAGGTAACGGGGCGCAGTACTCCTTACGTGTGCGCGAGGCGTGATGCCCTGAAATACTACGCGATTGGTCATGGACGCCCGTGCGAGAGAACGACCGATCGCCCTTCTCATAAAATTGCAGGGGTAAGCGATTCGTTACATGCACATGTGCGTCGACTAAACGGTTCTTCGGCCAGAGAATAATTTCAGACCCAGCTGCATTGCATTCCACAGACCGCGGCGTACACCCCCTCCGCATAAGGCCGTGCAGTAACTTTCGCACCAAAAATGCAACAGCAATTTTTTTTGGTGCCACATGAGCTAACACACCACTGTTTCGAGTGTCGCCCCACCACCGCTCCCGATAGCTGATTCTAAGCAATCACGGTGAGGCACTAGGATCAGAAAAGGGGATCAAAAGCTTCTTTTTGTAGCTTGTGAGGCCCCAAAAAGACTCCCAGTTCGAACTTCGAACTTGGCACTTCACAATTAACTTCTATTCGAGCTATTATTGAGTTCATGATTCTAACTTGTGTCTTGAACGTGGCTTCAAAATTCTCACTTAAGACTTTGCGTGCTGTAGATGAACTTCTACAATAGGCTTCGAAGATGCACTCACAGTGGCTTGCATCTCGAGCCAACACGTGGGACCACTGATGTCTCAAAGACGCATTTATGTTGTTTCATTTCGGCACTTAACTTGTGCGTGGAACTCCATCCCTTGAGTTCGCCGCAACATGTGCTCAGAGACCGCTCACTTTAATCGCGTTCTCGCCTGATTCAGGGAGCGAATACATATTATCGCCACGTTGGCGTGACATCGCCGCCGCCACAGTGGGCCCTATGGTCGCGCGCTGTCGTCCGACGTCCAGCCTGGATGAAGAAAAAGAGCCGGGCCCGCACGCATCTCATCGCCGCCCGATGCTCTGCAGACTACGCTGGCACCCAGCCGCCAAGGAACAAAGTCATCACGTCAACAACAACAAGACCTTTTGTGAATGACCCGTAATCGGGTCCCCGTCAACTCCTTTCCTCCGCCGAGGTGCGGAAAAACTATAACAAAGAGAGAGCGTAGATGCCACCAATACGGCATGTATTGCAGCGGAAAATTAATTGTTTTTTTGTTTTTTGCTTGTGATAACTTCAACTAAGATAGTAAGGCGTAATAACTTTATCAAAATTTGTAATAACCTTTGTAGAAAAATCATTCATTCGCACGCTCATCTTCACCACCTTAGTTTTTAATTAAATGTGTTGTGATTTTTTTGTTTTTATTGACATGCAATCCCGCAGACCGATAGGTTACAATATTGATAATTATCCAATACTTGTCTACAATATTTGAAACGGGATATCTTTATTGCTCTCATCTATCGATGACTGGACGTCGCACCACTCTGTGACACTTTTGCTCCACTAGTCATGATATCTCGTCGAACGACGGAGGAGACGATGCCTAGCGCCATCCAATGATAATTGTGGGGGTAGTCTCAATCAAAATTTCCTACACA
The DNA here is from genome assembly GCA_011170035.1 of Teleogryllus occipitalis. NCBI lineage: Eukaryota > Metazoa > Arthropoda > Insecta > Orthoptera > Gryllidae > Teleogryllus > Teleogryllus occipitalis. Next base: position 3,485 of record BLKR01009230.1, read on the forward strand.
GTTCGTCTGTAATGGATACATGGCACGCGAATCTGATTGTGAACAATGTATTTTCCAGCAACGCGCGGTGGACATAGACAAATCTTTCCCAGCATTACATATCTTGAAATGTTTTATGCGTACCTTACGTAGCACGGACTCAATCGATAGGCTCATTGTACTTGTAGTAGGCTCATAGTTCTTGTACGTAAAAATGTCTAGTTTTCAAAAATTGCTCACTTTGCTTTATTTACTTTTATTCATCATTCGACGATTTATAGTTAAAATATTGGGAAGAGATTCTGGTTCTCAAGAAAACGTGCGCAGATGCTACAACTCTCCCATACGTCATACACAGTTTTTACTGTTTTCCGACTAAATAAATCAAATCTGAATCCTTTCTTCTGAATATCTCCTTCTAAAAAACTGCAAAATGTACTACTTTATTTGTTTGTTTGCTTGTTTATTGTCAAACAGTTAAAATTGTGGTGTATGGAGGAGAGACACAATCTGTGCACTTTTTCTTGCGGAATCCCTACCCTCACTCTTATACTAAGTTAAAGTATACATAGGCACACGCAGTCTAAAACAAGAGCGGAGGCAACTATAATTTCTGGACCACTTAGGGTCCCCTTTCCATTAAACTTTTCAATTTTCTACATGACAAAATTTTGTAGTAAATAAGTAAAACGTAAAAGGATAATGAAATTATAAATTCAATCACACAATTAACAAATACAACGGATTTACGGGATTGATATATGTTTTGGAGGACTTTTTTTCCAAAAGCCATGTTTCAATTCCACAAGTATCAGCTTAAAAAAGCGGGAAAGCAGGAATGGATAATTTTAACGAAAATACAATGTTTTATTACCCAATGCTATGGGGCCCTTTCGAAATTTTCAGGGAGCCAATGATCGACCTGGCATCTCTTGCCGCATGCCTGTGATAGTACACAAGTTTTCTAAGTAGAATTATGAATAAAGTGAGCAACAAAGTCAATTCATTAATGTCAAAAGGCGGACATAAATATCCCCTTTACTGTAACCCTTTATTGACAACTAATATGAATTTCATTTCAGCTTTCTATTCAAGTATAATGTTCAACTCTGTTTCACACATAAATTTTGGGGCTGGTTATGGTCACTATGATAGCATATATTAGGGCTTATATTCCAGGAGATTAAGTTTTGCTTGCCAATTTTACCATGATCAAAATTTACCGTTATCCCCTTGCTATTGTGGAAGAAATTTAATGAGAAGAATAACTTTGTAATGCTCTTAGAGATAGAAAAAAATCAAGGGTATTTAGTATACAGTCTTACCTTTTGTTTATCATTTTGTGCTGCAACTGTAAATTGTTGTGTTGAGAGAGTAGATATTTGACTTCCTGAATCATTTTTAGTAATTAAAGATTGATTGATAGAAATAGGATCTTCTTCTTTGTTGACATTATTATTTTCTAGAGAACTATTCAAGGAAGAATTATTTGTTTTTATAGAACTTGAAATGATCATGGTAGATATGTTATTTGTGCTCATTGTTGGAACTGATGTTGCTTCAACAAAATTTTCAGATGAATGGTTAATATTAGTAGTTGCTAATGTAGTTAGGCTGGGAGAGGAAATTTCTGTTTCTTGAAAGGTGTTATTTTCCATGTGCATTGTATATACAGTTATTGTGTCAGTAGTTGTAAGCACTGAAGGTATGTTATTAATCATTTCTTCAGATACATTTTCAGTATTTTTCATATTTTTCAAAAGGGAATTTATTGTCACTTCTGTATTTAACAAATCTCTTTCAGAATTTGTTTCAGACATTTCAGTTGTTGTGATATTAATTTCATTTAAATCATATGATGAAAAATGACTTAAATATGATGAATTTTTTGACAATTCAGAAGAGACATTTAATATATTTCCCGTCTCTATTCTGGATGCATTTTGTGTTGAAGTATTTTGTATAAGTGATGTAACTGTTTCTACATTAGTAGTTGTCTCATAGTTTTCACTGCTTATAAAAGTGACTGGGGTCGTTATGTTCTCATTTTGAAATTCTAAATCTGATGAAATGTCTTTACTCTGAATTTCTGTCTCAAGAGGCAGTGATGTTGGGGTAATTTGTTCACTAAAATTGTATGAATTATTGGTTAATGAAGATGATGGCCTAAACATATTATTTTCAATTTCATTCTCATTGAAAGAATTATTATTTAATGTTTCAAGGTACCCAGTAGTTGTGAATGTAAAGTTATGTTTGAAGAATGTTTCTGATGTTGAACTGGAAGAAAATGTGTTTGAATATGTGGCTGCCAATATTTTAGAAGTAAAATTGAGGGAGGTTTGGTTATTGTATCTAACTGAAGAAACATTATTTTTCATTGTTTCTGAAGCATTTTGTTTTTCTTCATGTGATTCATTTATTGAAATAGTTGATTGATATGCAGTATGAATTGCTACTGTTGTTTCTTCTACTACATCAGATTTTCCATTCAACACCAAACTTACTGAAACAAGAAAAGAAAGCCAAAATATTTATCTCACAAAAAGAAAATAGGGTGAGAAGAGGAGAAGGAGGGAGAGAGAGAGGATGAAGGTGAGAGAGCAGAATAACTGAGGAAGAGCATTTTTTCATGAGTTCCAGATGACTTAACTACAAAAATGAGGGAATGCTATAGCTGGATAAGATGGTGGAAATTGTCCCAAGTCGACTTTTACTTTCTCACATACAACATACGTAGTATTGAGAGTTCTGTTATCCTAAAAGGGTATAAATGTTGTTCCTGTATGTAGTAAATTACTTCCTTTAACACCGAAATTGAGGTCTTTAACATAAAACCTTATTTTCGAAATTTTCTCAAAATGGTTCCCAGCTTTTTAATATTTTTTCTTCAGATAGAGCAAAGGGCATTTGACAAAATGCCAAAGATCTCATTTTGATTGAACCCCCTGAATTTTCGAAATTTACAAAAGTTCAAATTTTTTTCGGCCTCTTCTAACAACTGGAATTGAAGATAGAGATTTTTCTCAATGAAATATTTTTTCAAAGACATCTTTAAATAAGGTCGTGTACAATTTTTCGAAAGTATGAGTAGTTTTCGCGTAATTTCGTGTGAAATATAGGCAAAAATGGCTCCAATTCTTTTCTTTATTTCCCCCCTAGTAGAGTAAAGTGCACTTAAAAAACGGCACAAGTCTCATTTTCGAAAATTGCAAAAAAATAATATTGTCAAACTACCTTTTTGATAATAGAGTTCTCTTTACTTCCTTAGTGAAATCTGTTCTAAGAAAGTACATTCATATGTAAGGACTAGATTGACTCCAATCTTCCTAAGTAGGCTTACTTTGTCTAATCGAAAATACCAGGCTCGTCCTCCTTGACGCAAACCGTATAGAGTTTTCTTTAATAAAGAGACGTTTTTGCCATTTTTTAAACCCGTTAACATTTAGGAAGCTTCATGGAAATAAACATATTCCCTTCCAAAGAATGTATTCTAAAATTTGTTCGAGATATTCAGGAAGATTCAAGAAAATTTACTCTTTTAAATCGCCATTTAAATATTATGTAACGACGTCCAATTGTCTTATTATTATTTTTTATGACAAGCCACCGCAACTGCTGTACAGATTGAACTCTACTTCGCTACAAGAGCAAGGGTTTGATCAAAATTGATTCCAAGTTTTTGAGAAAAGCCCTGAACTATACTTGTTTTTTCTAACGAGGCATCTGAGGGTAGTATCTTCAAGATGGAATATGGCACGGCTTTTCGCGTCTTTCTCGGTCGTGCCGCTCTAGCGGCACTAGTCGCTTGAACTGCAGCACTGCTTGATACGATCGCGATTATGCGACATCTTGCGGCAGGACCGAGAAAGACTCAAAAAGTAGTCCCATATTCCATCTTGGAGATACTACCCTCAGATGCCACGTAAGAAAAAACAAAGTATACTAATTGAGCTTCCTGTTTATCAATTGTTCCACTGGAATTATATTAATTGCTTAAAACGCATATACTTGCTATTATTTGAGGATTTTCAGGACATGGTATGAGTTCCTACACTATTTTTAATTAAAGATAGCCATTGCCTCCGAAGCCATTGCGTCTTTTCATTCAATTGAATTTTCTCCTTTAATAGCTTCAATAAAAGGAATAGCTTCCGCAATAAATTTAAAATCGGTAGACAAAATCATTTTCTCAACTTCATTATATAACTCCCTATGTCTTCCAGCAAGTCCGATTATTAATGCCCGAGGACTTCCTGATCTCCAATGAATTTTAATCTGTTCTTTCCGATTTATATCTTCCCCAGATCTGGAGGTATGTGAATTTTCATCTTTTCCGCATTCTTCATAATTCTTTTGCGGTATGACATCAATATCATTCATAATCTGACCAATGATGTCTTATCGTTCGGCAACTAGTTTCAAATTCAATTCGACTTCAGCACCTTTCTTGACGACAGCATGTTTTGCATAACTGATATTGTCCAATTGAGGTGAGGTTCTTATTGTTTCATCATTGTGATTTGAAAATCTCACATCCTTAGTTATTTCAATTTTTGAAAATTTAGGTATCAGAATGTGGTAAGCCTTTGATTGATCAGATTATCCGATTAATATACTGTAGTGTCTTGTTGGCGGCCGTGGGTGGGAGGAGCGGAAGTATCGCATATCTGCGGGCTGAATAGCTTGGCGCCCCGGCGTTGGGATATATTTAGCCCAAATGGACGCCAGCTTGACCTGGAAGGTCACGTGGTAGATGCGAGCCTCCCTCCTACACCACGGACGGTCACGTGACGGCTACACTCTAGGTACAAAATCGAGCCGACGAGCTCACACGTTTTTTTTCTGGAAACCTCGCACGATGCGCAAAACTTTACGCCCAGGCTGGAGCGTGTCGTGCCTCTTGCACGGGTGACGAGGTCACGGTAGTGGCGCGGGAGAAGCGTCAGTGGAGGCGGGGCCTCCCTAGCTATGTGGGGTATCGACAGGTAAATACTCAAAAGTGTGTAGTTTTGGAGCAGAATTTATTTATTGTACATACGTGTAAATAAACGTGTACATACTGGTAAATGTCTGTGTGTTTTTCTCCATGACGCCACTATACCTTTCCTGGATCGAGCTTTAAGTTTTCCTTTATTTGGATTACGATTTAAGCAAAATATCGCGCATCAAAATTCTTTCAAATAACCAATATATGGAATGCGATCATGCCAGACCTCGAAAGGAGTCTTACCTTCAAGTTCATTTGTGGGGCATTCGGTTCCTTATATAATTTGCTGTAGAAACCGCCTCAGCCCAAAAAGATTATGGTAGGCCAGATTGTAAATCAGACACCTGGCAGCTTCGACTAGGGTTCTACTATGTTGCTAACCTACTACGTTGAATACCTTCAGATTTTGTGTTCGTCGAATTCTTTGTTGATGAATTCTCCACCATTCTCCGATTGTAAGTATCTGATTTTTCTTCCTTTTTGCCTCTCCACCAATGTTTTAAATGACTTAAGCTCAGTAAGAGCATTATTTTATGTTATAATACGTATTCCAGTCCATCTTGATTTATTGTCTATAAATGAAATAGAGCATTTAGCTCCGCCGTTTGAAGACGTGCGCATAGGTCCACATATCGCACCTTTGCTACAAAAGTGACACAACTCAAAAATCAGTGACACAGTTGCAGAAACGATATTTGACCAATCCGTAAAAGTGTGTTTCTACAACTTCACGATGTGGTCGGTAGTGGGCGGTTGTGTCACTTCACTTGTTTGGAGTAGGAACGAGCTCATAACTACAAAAGTGTAGCATTGATAGTTTAGCAGTGAATTCCACAGCGAACGGCTCGTTAAGAAGTGCAAAACTGATATTTTGAATTGTGTCAGCGGTTGACACCGTCAGTTGGACGACGACACAAGGCGAGGGGGCCGGAAGGCGAACGTTCCATTTTCTGCGTTAATAGAATTTTAAGTCAGCGTTAGAGTTGCACCTCTTCGGGTTTGACCCGGAGACTTCGGGTTTAAGTACAATCTCCGGGTTTCGGGTTTACTCTTATTAGCTTCAGGTTATTTCACTATTCCAGAGATAACGTTGTTAAAACAAATTAAATGTACTTCACAGAAAATACTGATATTACATCCCTCTTCCGACTTAACAAAAATGAAACAGGAACAAAAGGATACATTTTCATTGCAGTTACTATTGGCGCTTTCACAAATTATTTTGGTTAAAAACAAACACTAATTTGTACATTTGTGTGTCACAGTGACGTAGTTAGGGAAGAGCAAAGGGGGAGGGGGTATCCAGCCCGTGTGACATCGTTTTAGGGGTGACACCAATTAGAAAATTTTATAGTTTGATTTGTATAATTTAATAATTTATTAAAAGAATATATTTTTAAAACATGCATTTGTTAATTAGTATACTTTTATTTATTTATTTATTTATTTATTTATTTATTTATTTATTTATTTATTTATTTATTTATTTATTTATTTATTTATTTATTTATTTATTTATTTATTTATTTATTTATTTATTTATTTATTTATTTATTTATTTATTTAATTTATTTATTTATTTATTTATTTATTTATTTATTTATTTATTTATTTATTTATTTATTTATTTATTTATTTATTTATTTATTTATTTATTTATTTATTTATTTATTTATTTATTTATTTATTTTACGTCAAAAACAGTTAAAAACTGTGTGACGTGCTATGGGGAGAAGTGAATTCTGTGCACGTTTTCAAAAAATTCTGTGATCCCTACCCTAAGCCATATACTACTTGAATTTTGAATACAGAAAGCAAATGAGCGTGTTTTGTAAGGGTTGTTTAAACAAATATTCGCTCCAATGTAATAAAATATATTTTCAAGGGTAAACCAGCAATTAATTTTCCCTCATCAAGTCCTTCGTCAAGGAATAATACTTCTCGTAATAATACCTCTCGAGTCTCGGTGCAGACAGTAATTTCTGCTGGTTGAAAACACTTTTGCTTATTTATGTAGTTTTTTAATGTAGTGGAGCAGTTAGAAATAATGCGAGAAAGTATGCGAAGATTCATTTTATAAGTCAGAAGATGTAAAAATGACCTAGTATCATCCGCCACGTTACGAAAACCCAAGTATATACGTGCTAATTCAGATTTTAGTTTGTCGTTATAAGTGACACTGGAGGAGTTATACCCTACAGTACGCAAGAAGTAAGATTGCGTCCCCTAGTGTTTCGGCAGGAAGAGCACGAACATGGATCTTTCTACTGCAGGCAGCGGCGTAGACGGACACGCGTGCGTAATTTGTGATTTATTGATGAAGAGTTTTGTTTCGCGAAACTTTGAAGATAAGAAAAACAATATTAAAGCAGGACGGCCAACGCCAGGCATTTTTATAATTACTACTCCGAAGACCTATGTAAGGAAATTTAATACTCAACGTTTTGAAACTAATGACTTACCCGACATATATATTTTATTGCTTACCCAAACTAAGAACTTCACCACACGCCCCTCTTAAAACTTGAATGGGTGTATTGTGTGAAAATTGTTGGAAATTCATCACATATTCTTCTACATTTCGTTACTAGTTTTCGTGTTTTTTACTTTGTAAGAAGAGAAAGTATGTTAATCGTGCGTCGGCAAACGACGAATTTTCCACAGAAAAACTTTCTTTGCGGGACCGTGGTAACGAAAAATTTGATAAAATTTGTTCCTATTTGTAGTAAATTACTTCCTCTCACCTCGGGGAAGATGCTCCGGAAATCAGACACTGTGGTGTCCACGGAAGCCACTTTCTCCGTTGCCGAAGGGGTTAGACTCAAACCTGACCTGGTAATAAAAAGCCGGGAGGGGGTCCACGTGGTCGATGTGACTGTCCGCCACGAGGATGGGTCTAACCTTCTAAAAGCAGGGGAGGAAAAAGTGGTAAAGTACCAACCAGTCATTACCCTGGCAGCCCAACTTCATGGAGTGCCCAACGCCAGAATCCTGCCTGTGGTGGTTGGAACCTCTGGGGCTATGCCACGATCAACAGTCAGTGCCCTCAAGACGTTGGGGATCATGTCTCGGGGAGATTTACTGACTCGTTAATTGCTCTCAGATGCTCTATTAAGATTTACGCACAATTTGTAAATTACGATGGAGCAATTTAGCATTGCTGGCAGTAAATGCAGAACATGAACTTCTTGGTCCCGTGGGAAAGTCTAGGGAATCCAGGGGATCCGACAATGCCTAGAATATACCTAGTTCCCACGACTTTAAGTGGGAAGTGTATGCTATATAATGTAGCATATAGAAAATTGTGTAGTCAGAATCCATGTTGTGTGGGACTTTGATACCGAAGAATCGATTGACGACAAAACGTCTGTCTGTCCGTGCATTTTGGTCAATGATAGCACCTAAACCCTTGACACGACAAAACGTCTGTCTGTCCGTCCATCCGTGGTCACCTAAACCGTTCACACGATTTTCTCCAAAACTGATCCCCGATCGATTGTTCATTAGTGATTCCGGGCGCGTCAACTACTAGGGTCATTAGTCCTGTAAGTGTAGTGCATGCTTTTTGTTCGAGAGGTGGCTGTGTTCTTCCCCCGCTGAATAGCGAGCAGACCTACCGTCGGCTAGCAGAGTTTTCCCCAATCAGGAATCTCCCACCAGCGGCACCGCCCCAGCATTTGTGTAAGGATAGGAGAAGGAAGAGGTAGCGCGGAGTCCGTGGCCCGTTTGTTAGGGTACTGCTCTGGCATTCACCTGGTGTTGATCGGTAAAACCACGGAAAACTACCGACCAGAGCAGTCGGTCGCTAGAATTTTCCTCAAGGCAGCGACTGAATTCTACCTAGCCGACAAGCTACTGTCGAAAATTCTGCCATCGTCGGGACTCGAACCTAGGACCTCCCGGTCAGAGGGGCTGCAGTGACATCAGTTGATGTCCTGAGCCATCTCTCCTCCCCGATCGACCTAAGCGAACTCGAGGCCCTGCGAGATAATTTGAATGTTTGATAATCTGAAATTAATATTTTGATCTTTGTGGGTACGTTATCTGAAGCCTCAACATTTTCAACATTTTCTCTAAAATGGCTCGAATTTTTTTATTAAACTTTATCCTCAGATAACGTAAAGAAAGCATTAAAAATGATGCCGGTATCATTTTCGTTGCAGTATCTGAATATTGGAAAAGTTTGTAATTTTGAAAACGTTCCCATTTTTTCGACGTTTGCCTACAACTACAATTTGGAATATAGAGATTTTTTATCTGTAATGAAATAATATCTTGAAAAAAGGTGATGTTCACAGTTTTCGAAAGTATGAGTAGTTTTTATGTAATTTTGCGTGAAATAAACACAATTTTTAAACACTTACTTTCTCAAAAACGAATTGAACAGTTTAATTTTTTCTCAGATAGATCTTTAGACGCTTAAAAAATTTCGGCAAGTTCCATTTTCTGCAAACTCTCTGTATTTTTGTAACTCTTTCCTTTCTCTTCCTTGTCCTCTCCTCACCTCTTATTTACACACACACACACACACACACACTAACATATACACTGCCGGGAGACCTGTCAGATGCTTAGAACTTGTTCCTGCTGGGGCGGTGCCCCACTGGTGGGAGATTCCTCTTTAGGGAAAACCCTGCAAGCCGACCTGTAGGTTGCTTCCCGACCTCACCAACCAGCGGTGGAAGATCACCGCCACTTCCTGTGATAAAATGTATCGGGACTAACGACCATAGCAGTCGGCACTTCCAGAAACAGGAAATAATCTATCAATCTGAGCAACACTGGTAAAAGCGCAGCATCATGAAGCGAGGCGAGAGCGCCTTGGGATCCGCAGAAAAGAGTCGCCTCCAAGGTGGAGGCGAAGGTAATAGGGAAGCAGTCTGTCAGTCAGTCAGTTGACAAGGCAGATTCGTGTAAGCAGTTTGTTTAGTCGGTAGGACAGTGTCGAATCAGTCACCTATGCCGCGACGTAGGAGCGGTATCATCGCCGGTTTCGATGCCTGCTCTCGGAGAATAGGCAACTCGAGCACAGGAGCCAAAGGGTGGTGTGGCAGTGCGGTGTAGAACGGTTCATCGATGCCAGAACGGAAGCCGCCAGGCACGGCGACCAGCGGACGGGCCACGATCTATGGTGGTGGGTCCCAACGCCAGGGATGGCGGACGAAGCCACGGGTATCGCCAGGAACGACGGGGATGCAGCGTCACATCAAGGAGCGATGGCAGGGACAGCCTCTCAAGTTCTCGTGGACTCAACGAAGGCAAGTGCCAGAAGACTGCCACAAACGGACATGGTATATGGTATTCCAACTATTTATATTCTTATTCATATCATCATTATTCGAACATTATATTATTATCACAAATATTGAAATCTTCTAGATTGGTACTTTTTAAATTATTCATTTGTTTGTATTTAGGCCTTCAATAGTGCGTGATAATGCCTGTCCCAGCGTTGATAATCAGGCTATCATCAATTGAATATTTAGAGAAGTCTTTCAAGGCCATTGCTATTTTTGCTCGTAAGTTATTAACCTTAGCGGCGCAGGCGATTACTCATACTAGCACCTATGTCCGAGTTGGGATTCGAATTCGCGTCTCTTCAAACCTTGACAAACTCTTGACAACCTTACAGTCAAGTTACAACAGGTTTCTCTTAAAGTACTCGTCTACCTGAATTTTAAAATTTGTATTTGTGGTACATACCTGAATTCAATCATGATTAATCGTTAAATTAGGTATTAACAAAGTAGAAAATATTTTTTCAAAAATATTATTTTAATTAATTCTTCAGATTTGTCCGTTTTTCCTTCCAAAAACGAGTATAATTTGAAACATAACTCATGAACCATTAAACATTTTTTGATGATTCCTTTTTAAGATTGTTACTTGGCTTTAGTGCCTGAACCTGAATTTGAAGATTCATAAGGGACTTGTATGTACTTTGCAGAAAATTGTTTAGAAAGTTTTAAAAATCACTGGTAACAATAACAATTAACAGAGTAATTTATTATTGCTAATTTACATATTCTATAACAATTTCAGGTTTAGGCACAAGAATTGACTTTCTGCTATTAAATAAAAAATGAATCCTATCTTTGAAATTAGAAGAGTTATAATATTTCAAGTCGGGCTAAACAGAAAAAAAAGTAAGTTTACGGAAAAGCCAGATTAACATTTATTTGCTCCAAAGTTGTCGCCTGTGAGCACTATTTCCCTAACTGCAAAAAATAATTTCAAAAAGGATATTCTGCTTTTCATGTGATGACATATCTTAACATTCGATTATATTACTTTTAAAAATCTCTCACAAAATATTCTTCATTTTTCTTTAATTTTTTTGCGATCATGGTCAAGTGAACTTCAAATGGCCGTGAGACGTGGCATATGCACGCATATTCTAAAAGTTACAAATAAATAAATAAACTAACGAACTTAGAAACAGTTTTAAGCATTAGAAAGTACACATATCAATGCACAACGAACAATGAAAATAAATAATTCCATTTTTTCACGGAAAAACGTAATTTTGAGGTAGACGAGTACCTTAGCGAACTTGGCAATCCAGGATGGCAATAGCAATTTTTTACTTTCTTGCCCTTTTTGTTTTGAAATACTTTCATATACAAATTTGTAACATATGAATATCAATAATCTAATGAAAGTTTATATCAGCGAACAGTTTACGTCTTCTTAATTTCTCAGCTGACTCAAATTCTTAACGCGTTAGATAATGATCAAAACGGATCTCCGACGATAATGATCAAAACGGGGATGCTAATCGCGAGGCAACAAAAAACGCTACAAAAATGCAAGAATTTGAGTTCGTTTTGATGCTAATAATGTGGAATGCCATTAGATCACTTTCATCGCACATCTCAAGCTCTTCAAAGTGCAGAAATTAATTGGAAAGTTTGCAGTGATCTCTATGAATTACTGAAAAATTACTTGCAAGATATCCGCGGAGATTTTTACAAATTCAAAAACGCGTCAAAATTAGAATAAAGAAAACTTTACTCGAAGACATCCTCGGAGAAAACAGGTTAATTATGATCAAGCGAAAGACGTAGTTTTAAGTGCAAGAGACAAATTTCGGGTTTCAACTTTATGTAATCATCGAAACTCTGCAAGCTCAGATGAAAAGTAGAGGCCAGGTTTATAAAAATTTGTCAGACAAGTTGCCTTTCTTGTTAAACATGGATTTGTCTAACAATGAGTTATCATCTAACGTTGAAACGCTTGTCGCATCGTAACCAGATGATATGGATTTAAATCTTGCCAGAGAATTGAAACAATTACACCATTACATACTTTTGAAAATGAACGGACATTAAAGTATTCATATTAATTATACTGATTTCTATCAAATAATTATAAATGATAAACTCCAGACAGTTTTTCCCAACTTATAAATCTGCCTTAGAATGTTTTTAATATTGATAATAACAAATTTTCTTGAGAGCGATCTTTATCACAGTTAAAAAGGATAAAAAATCCTCTGTGGACGACAATGCGACAAAAATGTGACTGCAGAGTTGGACACGCACACACGAAGACATTGACCAATCAGCAAACAGTCATTATCATAGGACGGCAGAATGACATTAAGTTGGGCGGTAACTTTACACCTGAACAACATGTAAACAAATTACAATGTGCCGTCCAAAATACTAACATTGTAGTTTCGACTCTGCCCTTCTGGTACAACAGACCAACACTATGCAGCGAGATTAAGCACGCAAACCAACAATTAAAACTGCAACTGAGAGAAACAAATGACACATTTTTTCCAAATTAATTTCCTCTCAGCAAAACACTTCATTCGGCATGGTCTTCACATGAACCTTGCTGGAAAACACGCAGTCGGTAACAAGCTTGCACAATACATCAACTCAAGTCCTACGCAGTCTCCCGCCAAAAATCCATACCTTTCACATTTCTTACGTTCTCAACCCACCACCCTTATTTCGAACCCTCTTACCTCCTCCTCTGAACCTACTCCCGTTTCTCCCATTCCTACTACCAATTCATCTCCACCTGACGCCCCGTTTTCCTCACAACCTGTCACTGCCAGGACACATCACAACCTTCGACCACGCACTCGAGGTAAAAATGGAGTAAATATACAGCAACTACAGTTAGATGCAGCAGAAAAATCTTCGTGTAGGTACTTGCAAAAGATAAACATACTGCACCATTATGTTCAATCCCTTTCAAATAAAACTGTGTTTATCGAGGCAGCTCTGCAGAGCGATTTAAATAAAATAGATGTTCTTTGCTTTACAGAACATTGGTTCTCTCCTAATGAACTCAACATTTTACAAATTCCAAATGTTTACCTCGCAGACTTTTCTTGCAGAGAGAGAGAGAGAGACGAAAGAGAGGGCGAGAGAGAGCGAGAGAGAGCAAGAGCGAGCGAGAGAGAGCGAGAGAAAGAGAGCGAGAGAGAGCGAGCGAGAGAGAGCGAGAGCGAGCGAGAGAGAGCGAGTGAGTGAGCGAGAGAGTGAGCGAGAGAGCGAGCGAGAGCGAGCAAGAGAGAGCGAGAGAGAGCAAGCGAGAGTGAGAGAGCGAGAGAGAGAGCGAGAGAGAGAAAGCGAGAGAGAAAGCGCGAGAGAGAGCGAGCGAGAGAGAGAGAGAGAGCGCGCGAGCGAGAGAGAGAGAGCGCGAGCGAGAGAGCGAGCGAGAGGAAGCGAGAGCGAGCGAGAGAGAGCGTGAGCGAGCGAGAGCGAGAGAGAGCGAGCGAGAGAGAGCGAGAGCGAGCGAGAGCGAGAGAGAGCGAGCGAGAGAGAGCGAGAGCGAGCGAGAGAGCGAGTGAGTGAGCGAGAGAGTGAGCGAGAGAGCGAGCGAGAGCGAGCAAGAGAGAGCGAGAGAGAGCAAGCGAGAGTGAGAGAGCGAGAGAGAGAGCGAGAGAGAGAAAGCGAGAGAGAAAGCGCGAGAGAGAGCGAGCGAGAGAGAGCGAGAGAGCGAGCGAGAGAGAGAGCGAGAGAGAGAGCGATAGGGCGGCGAGAGAGCGAGCGATAGGGCGGCGAGAGAGCGAGCGAGAGAGCAAGCGAGAGAGAGAGCGAGAGAGCAAGAGATCTCAGCGTTTGCTCAGTGGATCTGGGAAACTGGACGAAAAACGTGATCGAGATGGGGGTCATTGACCAAGAAGCTGCGATACAATACTTGTTACATATTGTTTAGAATTATACAGTCCAATGGTAAATAATATATTAAATATCACTGTTAAAATTAATGTTACTTTCCTTGTGATGCTCAGTATAGTCTCTAGTTATATAGGAACAGTTATGCAGCAGAAACAATTTCACTTGGGATTTAAACTTTTCTATTGAATTTAATCGTTTAATGCCTCTGGCAAAGTGTTGTAAAATAATGTAGATGTATTGTATGTGAATTTTTTGTAATGTGTTGTTGATACTGTCACCTGATGAATATGATTTCTACGTCGAGTGTTATAGTAATAGACATCGGCATTTTCTGAAAATATGTTCCCGCCCTTAAACAAGTCATTTTTGACACAAACCACTGATTCGTATATCAACAGACAAGATAATGGTAAAATTCCTTGATTATGAAGAGAGTTTAACAAGAATCACGTGGGTGGGTTTGGTTATTATTCGTACAATTCTTTTGTGCAATCTAAAAGTCTGGGGGCTATAAGATGTATTTCCCCAGAATATTATGCCATATCTCAAGCGGGAATGAACATTTGCGAAATATACACAACGAGCAGTATGAAGGCTGATTGAATTTGCAAGAATTCTGAACGCGTAGCATAATGAACTTAATTTTGTGTTCAGCTCATTTAAGTGGACGTTCCATTTAAGGTTTGACTGAATTGAGAGACCTAAAAATTTTGTTGCCTTAACATCAGTCAATGGTGCACCGTTCATTTTCGAGGGAGCACAGAATTGTTTATTTGAAATGGAAAACTGCTTTAAAACCATTTTCTTTTCGTTTACTATTAACTTGTTATTTCGGAACCAATTTGAAACATCTGACATTGTACTATTTACGGTTTCTTTATTGCAAAGGATGTTCGTATCATCCGCAAAGAGAACCGTTCTTCCGTTTCGAATCGTCGAGGGAATATCGTTTCCGTAAAGGAGGATCATAGTAGGGCCTAAAATCGATCTTTGAGGAACTCCACGTTCAATTGGCAAAGAGTCGGAAAGGTGCGTACGTATTGTTCCATCAATCCAGTTTCAGATATTCCCTTGATATTCAGAACACACATTAACAACATACATAAGTTCTCCTGCGTAATAGAGATTGCATTTCCACTTTAAAAATTATAAAATACAATGTCGTCAACTTTAAAATTATTACATTTATATTACTGTATCATCGTTCAAAATATCGGTCTTCATTTTATCATCACCATTGCCATCTTGCAGGATCATACTTTCTTAAATATCATCGGAATAACTGTCTCTGAAATGTCGTGTACCGAACCGTGTTCATTATGAAAAATTGTTCACAGATACAAGATGTTTTCAGAGCCTTGTTGCTACATTTTCTGTTATGTAAAAATTAAAAATAATTACAGATGAATACTTAGAATATTATATACATTTAACATTCACTGTCAAATTTGTTCAGTTTTATCTATCAAATCCCCCAAACTAAAAATTAACACAGCAAAATGTTACTCTCCAGTGCCGAAAGAAACTTGGCTGCAGGAATGAAAATAATTCTTAACGAGATTATAATACGAGCACCCTATAGCTGTACTTGACAAAATAACATGAATAGCAACCACAAAAGTCTCTTGTCATACTGATATGGCCCAAATGGTAATATAGTGTTTAAGGTACCTTCGGTGAAAGTTTCAACAGATCCCTCTGCGTTATTTATCAACTGTTATGCCGCAAAAGAAACACAAAGAAATTCATGAAAGTACTCTGGATATAGTCAAGTCGTAGGCGTCCGTGCCTAAGAGTCATGTAAATGACCTTGGTTTTCCGGGTAATGGCGCGTCGATGGCTGTGTTGCCGACGTTTCGACCATCGCAGACCAGCCCTGAGGAAGACCACGAAAGATGGTCGAAACACCGGCAACACCGCCATCGACGCGGCGTCACCCGGACAGCCAAGATCATTTATTCTGGATATATGTTGAATTGTTATTTGACAGGTGGAAATACAAATTTGTAAAATCCAATATCAAAAATTTACAATGAAAAAAATTGCAAAAAGTTGTACGGTAATAATTTATTTTAAAAAATAAAACTTAACTAATCTGCGATTAAGTATTTATTTCATAGAAATAATATCTATTATTCTCTATTGGTCAGTCACTGGATGAAGAGTAAACATTTGCTATTAAATTCATTAGAGACTTCAAATACTTCTACTTTGTTTCAATTCAAAACAATTAAATAAAACTCTTCCATCCAAAATTATTTCTATAACCGAAAATACTTCCGATAATCGACTGATTTAATTATAATTTTAAATTTATATTGTGTGTGTGTTTAAAATACAACTTTCAATAACATTAAATGAAATTTTTATTCTTTCCGCTTTGAATATGTATGAAGAAATAAAAAATAAAATCCGTGGAGTAGCAAACGAAATCTTAGAAGAAAAAAAAGATAGAGGTATTTCAATAAGAGCCCCTGGTGGAATGAAGGTATTAAAAAGTAGTAGATATTAAAAAGAACCTGTATTATACGCGCACATTTTCTTGAGTTACATACCCACACTCCTTTTCCAACTTTAGTTGAATCAAGAATAAATGATAGCAACGAGCATTGTGGACAAAATATGATAACCAGAAATGTTTGATCCTATATAATAGAAACTATTTTGCATCGAAAAACGAACTGCAAATTTGATATAAATTTCCTTGTCAAAATAACCAAACTCTCTACTTCTCTACTACTACTAACTCTCTACAACAAGCGAAGCGAGGGTTCAAGGAAACGTGCGCGGATAATACCACAAATGGCTTTCAACAAATCAACAAGATGATAGAGAATAATGCATGAAACTAAACAGAGAGGTAAAAAGAAGAGTAACTAAAGCAAAAAATGATGTATGGAAAAACCACTGTGAAATAATAGAAAAGTGCTTAGGCACCTCTCGATCAAAAGTAGCATGGAAAACATTTAAAAATATAAAGAACAACTGGAACGAAAAATGTCATTTACAAATTAAACAGGCTAGAAGAATGGAGGGAATATTATGAAAAGATGTTCACAGAAGACCGGACGAAATTCTTGAATATAACACAAACTAATGTAGATAGATGAAAACATTCAAGAAATCGGTAAAAAAGAAATCCAAGAAGCTATAAGATTGATGAAAAATGGAAGATCTGCGGGACCAGATGGAATACCAATAGAATTAATAAAAAGTAGCCCAGATATATTATTCAAGCAATTAGCCTTTATTTTCAGTTTATGATTAGAGGTGGAGAGTCCCTACAGAATAGAAGACAGCATATATTACAAATATATATAAAAAAGGAGATCGTAAAGAATGTACAAATTATAGATCAATCAGTGTGACAAATTCTGTTTCTAGAATATATGAAAAACTATAAAGACCAGATTGGAAAACGCAATAAAAAATGTTGAAGAACCAAATGTTTTTCAGGCAGGAAGATCTTGCCTGATATAATATTTTGACTTCGTCAAATAACAGATAAAAGGTTAGCACATAATCTAGAAACACACTTGATCTTTGTAGATCTCACAAAAGCCTATGAAAATGTTCCATTGGAAAAATTATGGGAAGTTCTCAGACATAAAAACATAAATATACAATTAATAACAGCTATTAAAAATCTGTACAATGATATGACAAGCTGTATCAAAATTGGAAGGTGAGACAAGGATGCTGTTTAGCTTCTACTCACTTCAAAATATACTTAAATACTGCTCTTGAAAATTGGAGACGTAAATGTCGGAACATGGGGATAGAAGTTGACAATGATAATTTTTTTACCTTTCACTTCGCTGACGACCAGGTTATTCTTGCTGAGGATGAACAAGTTATAGATTAAATGCTGAAGAAAGTAAATGAAGAATATACATCTTGGGGTTTAACTACGAATCCGTCAAAAACTGAGTATGTTGTTGCGGGGCCACAAGGAGTAAACTTAATAATTGGGAGCAGGTGTATTAAAAATACAACAGCTTATAAGTACCTTGTTGTGTGTATATCAAAGGAAGGTGGATGTGCAGAAGTAGTAAAACATAGGAACTCTCAAGGGAGAGTAGTGACAAGACAGTTGAGTAATGTTTTGTATAAACAAAATAACAAGCATGACAAAGATAAGAATATACAAATCGCTTGTTAAAAGCAAATGTACATGCGGCTCAGAAGTTTGGATTATAAGTCAAAGCGAAGAGCAAAAATTAAAATCAATGGCAATGAACTATTGGAGACGCTGTTGTGGCCTTTCATTACTAGATAATGTACCCAATGTTGAGATAAAAAATTAAATGGGTATTGATATCGATATAATGGATGTAATTGCTACAAAAAGTGAGACGGTGTGGTCATATTCAAAAGATGATGGAAAATCGATGGCCTAAGAAAATTTTTAAATGAGTTCCTCAAAGAAACAGGCAGCGTGGCAGATCAAGAAAAACATGGGAAAATGAGATAGAAAAGGCGATGAAGGAACGAGACCTTCAAAAGGAAGAGAGGGAAAATCGAAGAACGTGGTGACTTGTGTATATATATGTCACATACAAATGTGACATTGCACGTGTATACACACACACACATATATATGTGTGTGTGTATACACGTACAATATCACATTTCATTCATATAGTTTCTGATGTGATATTCATGCTATTGATATTTGCTGACTTATATCGTCCAAAGAACCATTCTTTCATAAAGGAAAATAATTATATCTCAAGCTAACTATGTATGATGCTGTTAACACTCGCCTACTAGCACTTTCCAAATCGAACTGCTTAAATTGTTACAATTCGATATGTTATTCAATTAATGAAGAAGAATGTCAGAGAAGAATTGATTTATATTAATAAGTGATTACGTCTGAAAAGATGCTTTCCCATATAAAATACAACAAATAACATATTATCACAGCTAAAGCATTGAAATATAGCTGGGTGATGATTTTTTGTTTTTATGTGCTAATTTTTTTAATTAAGAAAAACCTAGTATTTTACAATGTGTTGGATAATTAACACTAGCAAAAGGAATTAACACAAGAATTAATGCCATATAACAAAATGAAGTTGCCTAGAAAGTTTTTGTATTCTGTAATCATCACCTAGCTGAAATCTAAATCCGAACATTTCTTTTGTGGCACTCCATGTTTTGATATGTTTCAAAAAGAAAAAGGTGAAAATACGTAAGATTGTCAGCCATGCAATATCAGTATAATACTCACAGAATACGAAAATCCATAGAAGTTGCCTCATGTCCTGATAAGTTGTTACACATTTATTGACAAATTCGAATTTCATGAGTGCTAAATGAATGGACAAAATTTTCTTAAATATCACCCTTTAATTACGATGGAAATCCTCTTCTAAAATGGGTACTTTTGCCACAATTCACGCGCGTGAACAGGATTGCACCGCGCGTTCGCGACGCATGGGTGCTGATGCCCCCACAACTGCAACCTGCACTGTAGCCCGCGAACACAGGCCTGTCCCGTCGCGTGGTCTGGTTAATGTTGGCCGATGCCCGAGCCTCCCGACGGAGTGGGGGAAGTCATCTGCACAGGCTCCACGCCCTCACCCCGAGAAACAAATAGGAAAATCCTCAGAATATTTCAACACACAAATTCAACCATTTTCCAACCTGAATATTTTCACATCGGTGGTGAAAGTACTTTTTGGAACATCTTGACCAGTAAATTTTATATGGGAGAGACAAGGGGCTGGTTAGTATTCGGGTTCCTACATTGCCCACGTAGCTTGAAGAGGCCACTGGCTTTGTGTCATGCGCCCTTTACTTTACGAATTTCCCACAGAATTCTCCGTAACGTTTCTCAGTAACAGTGCAACAGTGAAACAATTCTCAGTAACGATGCAATGGTTGTAGATCCGTGGTCTCCTATGTGTTTTAAACCTCGAAAAGTAATATTTTTGTAGATTATTGATATCTTATTTAATACCGAGAAGGAAATATTTTGCTTCTCTTTTCAGCTAAATCCTTCAACCAAACGGTTCAGTGCGACTGACCGGGAGGTCCTAGGGTTCGAATCCAGACGGTGGCAAGAATTTCGGAACTAGGTAGAGAGCTAGGTCGAATTCTGCCGCTGTCTGGAGGAGAATTCTAGCGGCCGGCTGCTCTGATCGGTACTTTTCTGTGGTTTCTCCGATCAACATCAGTCGAATGCTGGACCAGTACCCTATCAAACGGGCCACGGACCGCGCGCGATCTTTCCTTCCCCTTCCTTGTCTTATTCTCCCACACTTGTGGGGAGAGTAGATGACATCTTAGAGCTTGCCACGGCTGTAGCAGTGGAAGATTCTTGATTGGGGAAAGTCCCCGCAAGCCGACGTAAGTTGGCGCCAGATCTCGCCTGCTAGCGAAGGAAGATCGCCACCACCTGCCGCGATAAAAAAATCACTACACTTACGGGACTAATGACTTAAGAAGTTGACGCGCCCGGAATCATTAATCAATTAATTCAATTAAGTTCTTAATTTCCGTTTATGAGTTTATAGATTCTCGCCATACTATGTACTTACTTAATAAAATAGTGTTGTAATGTTGTGTTGGCGATTGTGTTGACAGAAAAATGTGTATCTTGAGCCCTGGTATATAGAATGTAGGTTAATTATTTTTCTATAATTTGTGTTGTAAATTAGTTCCTCTAACACTAGTGTAATCAGTTGCCACGTTTTGTGGAACCTTGATGCTGCAAAATTGGTTGACGGCAAAACATTTGTTTCTCCATCTCTATATAGCCAACGTTAGCCCATCAACTGTTCTGATGATTTTCTTCAAAATTCATATTCTCCAATTGATCTGCTCGATCTCTGCGAGTTTGAATCGTATACTTCGATTTTTGGGGGCACTTAACATTAAGCTTCAACATTTGTAAATGCAACATTGCAAAGGAAGCTTAAAAAATAATGCAGGTCCCTTTTTCGGAAATTCCATGAAAATAACGTTGCAATTTAAACAAATAGAACTTAAAAATTGGTCATGTAAAGTATTTTGAAAAAACGAAGTTACGCAGACGTTTTGCTTGAAGTTCTCGCAATTTTACTCTCCGGCATTATTTCGTAAGAAGAGAAAGTGTTGTAATCGTGCACTGGAAAGATACGATTTTCGACAGAAAAACTTTTATTGCCGAGCCCTGGTAGCGAAAATTTGGATAATTCGTGCTCCTATGTATAGTAAATTACTTCTTGTAACATATTGTGTATTCAGAATTTATGTTTTGTGGGTTTTTGATACCATGAAACGATTGACGTCCCGAAGTCCCGCCCCCCTTACTGTGAGTCGATCTGTGATCATCGTTAGCGCCTAAACTGTTCTCCAAAATTGATATTCCTCGACCGATTTCAAAGAACTCACGGCCCCAAGAGTTTGAAATGGATATGTTGGTTTTTGTGGTTACTTTACAAAAAACTTCAACAGCATTTTTCAAAATTTTCTCAAAAATGTATCCAAACTTTTTAATTATATTTTGTCTTCGGATAGCGTAAAGGACGCTCAAAAGAATATATCTCATTACCGCTGAAAGCGTTAATTTTTCAAAAATAGCAAATGTGCAAATTATTTTCAGCCTCTTCCCACAACTATAAAATTGAAAATAGATTTTTACATAATAATTCGTTGTATAAAGATAGATCTTGAAATAAAGTCATAGACAATATTTCGAAATTATGAGTAGTTTTCTCATATTTTTTCGGGAAATACAGGCATCGTACATTTTTTTAAAACAGTTTTTTTCCAAAAACGGCAATAATTTTTCTTTAATTTTTTTCACGGATAGAGGAAAGTATACTGAAAATATTACATATATCTGATTTTTGTTGAAATCTCTAAATTTTCAAGAGTTGCAAAATTTAGAAATAATGTGAGAAAGAATGTGCACTTCAAGCACCACCTTTTCATAATTTGTAACGTCACTCTATATTAAAAATTGAATGTATGTTATAATTAATCTGTAATATAGTAACCGGTAGTAATCTAAACTTATAAAACCTACAAATGCGCGAAATGTAGACACGTTGAGAATAATTATTGAAACTCCTAGATTACAAAAAATAACCTCTGAGCCCGGAGAATCTTAATAACTCGGACAGTTGGTCACCCTAAGCGCATCTATGAATAAAAAAATGTATAATAATTTATTACATTTTGTTTTGCAATTGGGTGTATATTGCATTCAATGGTTGTCTTGAATTTCAGTGTTGCCGCTCCACGCTTAAATGTCTAAGTACTGAAATGAACTCTTGCTTTTATTTAGACTAACGAAAATTTGTAATACATTGAGTTCGTAAGATATAAATTTGCGTGAAAATGTACTTAACTAAAAATAGAAATACTTTTGCATAAATAGTAATAATAATAATAATAATAATAATAATAATAATAATAATAATAATAATAATAATAATAATATTTTCATAAAAAGACGTCAATTCTCTAAGGACATTTCAAACTAAATTGAAAAAGATGCAATTTGTGAATTTTGGAAAGCTATTTAATTTGTATTCCCATTGGAAAAGCATAAAGAAAACGTGAATTATGATTTTGGTTTCGGCCTGACTATTTCGATCGCAAATTTAATTGCAATAAGATCTTTTCAATGTCAATCTCAAATTCAATTACAGGAAGATCAGACGAAACTAAAATAAAATCTGAACTCAGGGATGAAATTTCATATAACGTAAATTTCCGCAATTTTTTTTTCATGTAGACCAGTGCATAATATAAAGAGAATACGTCAAAGGATATTCTAACATCTCTCTGAGTCAAGGATGACATAGACACATCGACGCACGAGTTTAGCGCCAGAAGCGATATGGAGCTACGTTCCCGAGTATCATGTTGCATGCCTCTGAACAGGCCGTGTCATGCGAGGCAATAGAGTAAGGTTTCCAGATTTGTTTCAGTGAATCCAGGGACTTTAGTTTTTGAAGAACAAAGATAATTCTTGATTTACATTTTAGTAGTTGTTCTAATACTTTATTTTGGAGATGAGATACTACCTATCACACAATCATTACAAATGAAATTAAATAGTAGCGGCCTTTGATTTAGTAAAAATAATTGGTAGCCTTAGTATATAGGAGTACTATTTAAGAGTTGCCTAATTATTCTACAACATTCAAAATTTATAGGAAACATTAAGTGAAATTCAGCAGCATTTGAGGGAAGTTTTTTAAAATCCGAGAAATGTTCCGGAGAAACTGAAATGTCTGGAAGCCTTACAACAATAGAGAGCTGTGCCATCATTCATTTTCTATTATGAACATAATCTTTTTGACTTTTAAATAACTGGAATTTAGAGGGGAAATGATTGAGATGTTTGGTGTTCGTTCATCCAATTACCTACTTTCATATTCTTTCCGTAGAAATAGTAGTTTCACGAGACACGTCTGAGAGATGTGAACTCAAGAAAAATTTGAACCATCTCAAACATTCGATTTCCTTTAAATCGTCATATTCCAACGTTATGAAAGGTTAAAAAGTGAAAAAATACGAGATTTTACAAGAGAAAGAAAAACATTTATTTGATCACAAAATGTATTTATAAATTAATAATATCCTTAATTGTTAATAAACTACGAATATAAAAAATATGTGTATTTTTTTATTAAAATTATATTTTTACTTTCTGGTCTGACTTCGTGAGAAAAAACAAATTGATTGTGCGACGGAAATCGGCGATAATTTTTTCAGGAAAACTCCTATTACGGGGTTCTGGTAACGAAAAAGTGGATAAATCTCGTTCCTGTTTGTACTAAATTACTTCCTCTATCATGTTGTGTAGTCAGATTCCATGATTCATGAGCTCTAGATACAGAAATATCGATTGAAGGCAAAATGTCTGTCTATTCGTCCGTCTTCTGTTTCCGCCTAAACTGTTGTTTTTCTTCTGGCACTGCTGTGTACGCGCCGGACTTTCAACATACGCACGACAGCAATTCAGGTAGCGGTCAGTAGGGCGCAACATTGTCATGTTGCGTCCAGGCGACCAAGCTTCCCAACAATGTGGCCGTCCGGCCTCCCCATTGGCTGGCAGCGCCTATAAACCCAGCAACTACGCCAAGGGCTACTAGAGAGGGGGGAAAAGCAGAAGCAGTCTCAGCCTGTAGTCATAGCAGCGTCACAAGCCTGGAGTGAGCACGCTAGTTAACATCCAGGCAACACCATCGCAGGGACTCTATGCTGTGCCCACCACTAGGCACCGAGTACCTTTGTCGACAGCCTCGCCCTTCAAAGTTTCGACTTCCGGTCAAAGAAGACACTTTTTGTATGGTTTTCTCATGTGGCCGCGCCTCAGGCGAGCACAAGTACGTTTTATGTTGTATTCAATAAATGTATATCCACGAACTGACTTCGTTCTCATTTTCAAATACACAACAGGCTCCTAAAAAGTTCAGACGATTTTTTTCAAAATTGATATCGATCGATCTCGAAGCCTTGCGAGTTTGAAACGGATGTTTTGATTCGGGTATACATAAATCCTCAATATTTCGAAATTAAAAAAGCTCCAAATTTTTTATTAAACATTGTTTTCGTATTGCTTAAAGAAGTATCCTTGAAGTATCCTTAAAGAAGTATCGTTGAAATCCCCGAATTTTCAAAAATTGCAAATTCGGCCTCTTCCAACAACTTCAATAATCAAGTGGGCAGAACGTGAAAATTTCGGCCTCTTCCAACAACTACAATATTCAAGTGGGCAGAACGTGAAAATTTCGGCCTCTTCCAACAACTACAATATTCAAGTTAGAGATTCTCTTCCTAACTGAAATCCGTTTTTCAATGACAGATATTGAAATAAGGTTATGTACCGAAATACTTTTATGTTTACTGTTATGTTTCGAAAACCGCATGTTTTCGAAAATGTGAGCAGTTTCGCGTAATTTTGCGTGGAATTTTAAATTTTTAAACAATTTTCTCAAACACCTCTAATTATTTCTTTCTCGCTAGCGCTTACGCAGTAGAGCGACAGTTATATTAGTACTTTCATTACTTGTTGCAGGTTAGCTGAAAATATAATTTCGACTGGTTTTTTACTACGAACCAACAGATTACAAATTTTAAACGGATACTGCATCCTTAACGAACTTCATATTTACAAGTTTGTGATAAGTGCTAAAACCTTTACACAGTTCCATTTATTTTCGATATTATATCACTGTGCTAATTTAATTACTGCGGATTTATTGTATTTCTGTGACTATTCCGTTGTTCTGAACGTTAAGAAGATGGTGTATCAAATAGTTTTGAATTTGTGTTTCAAATCTTTTTCTATATTTTCAAGAAAAACTTTCATTTCACTTTCATAAGATCTTTTATCCAATTACGGTAAAGTATAATCTACTGGTAGTATTAAACAGTTGCAACTTAAGTAGACGAAAATCTCCGTAGCCACCATACCAAATTTCGTAAGTATTGGCTTCAATAGATTTTGTGGGTAGCATACCTTCTCATTTTTGTATTGAAATTTACTTTTTAATTTATCGAATACACATCAATCTTACACTTTTAAAATATTAAGCTTGGTGCTTGTTGCTCTTATCTGAGTTTTCTTGAATTTATTCCGATTTTTATCACGTACATTAAAAGGTATTCGTGACATGGCTACTGCTCGATCTACTTTTTTTACTCTCTACACTCTCAAAGCCGACCTTCTGAAAGCCTTCACACACATAAACAATAATTTAGATCAACATATCCGAAGGTTGGAAGAGGTCGTTCTCTACACACACGGTTGGCTACAAGTCGGCAACACCGCGAAAAATACCAACCGTGCACCCGTGACTGTACAGAAGACACAGGCACCACATCCAGTCACAACTCAAAACAAATTTAGTGTTTTAGATTATGAAACAGATTTTCCTCGCCTTCCTGATCCTCACCACCCTTCTCTACCATCGGCAAATTCATGCACAAACCAACGCAAACAGGCTAGGAAGCGCGTCAAAACCAAAACATGTAAAGCTGCGCATCCTAGCTCACTTGAAAACAAAGCCATTCCTACTGAGCCTAAAAAACAGGTACTTATTTTAGCTGACAGTCATGCCCGCCATCTGTCCTCCTTTCTCAGTAGGAAGTTACCCCCCAATTTCTCAGTCTCATCTATTTTTAAACATAACGGGAGGTTTGCAGATGTGACTGCAAAGTTGGACACCTACACGAAGACACTGACCAATCAGAACACAGTCATTATCATAGGAGGGCAGAATGACATTAACTTGGGCGGTAATTTACATCTCAACAACATGTAAACAAATTACAATGTGTCGCCCAAAATACTAACATTGTTAACACGGTTTAGATGAATTCCCGAATTCTTTGTTAAAGATCTGTTCCTTTGCCATTATACACCCGTTAACTCACATATTTAATGCATCTTTATGCAACGGAACGTCTCCAAATATTTTCAAAACGGCTAAGATTAAGCCGCTCTTCAAAAAAGGCAACAAAAATGAAATTCAGAATTATCGGCATATTTCTCTTCTGTCAGTTTTTTTCCAAAATTTTAGAGAGACTTTTTACGTACGAATGGAAACCATTCTCAGTAAACACGACGCGCTTTCAGATTGCCAACACGGTTTTAGAAAATCAAAATCTACGGAAACAGCCATATTCTCTTTCCCTAAAGATGTCTCCTCATCATTGGACCAAAACGAAGCACCTTTTGCATTATTTTTATATCTCTCAAAAGCTTTTGACGTCATTGATCATGACATTTTACTTTCAAAATTACCTTCATATGGAATCCGTGGTATTGCCCTAGATTGGTTATGTTCGTACCCTAAACAACGATCTCAGAGAGTGGAAATACCTTACTGGAATGATGAAACATTATGTACACACCTTTTCGACTCTGCCAATTGAACGTGGGGTTCCTCAGGGATCAATTTTAGGCCCTATTCTCATCTTACTATACGTAAACGATATGCCCTCGACGATTCTAAACGGAAAAACGGTTCTCTTTGCGAATGATACGAACATTCGTAAACTGTAAATAGTACAATATCAGATGTTTCAAATTGTTTTGGAAATAACAAATTAATAGTAAATGAAAAGAAAACGGTTTTAATGCAGTTTTCCATTTCAAATAAACAATTCTGTGCTCCATTGAAAATGAACGGTGAACCATTGACTGATGTTAAGGCAACAAAATTGTTAGGCCTCTCAATTCAGTCAAACTTTCAATGGAACATCCATTTAAATGAATTGAACACAAAATTAAGTTTATTATGCAACGCGTTCAGAATTCTTTCAAATTCAGTCAGCCTTCATACTGCTCGTTGTGTATATTTCGCGAATGTTCATTCCCGTCTGAGATATGACATAATATTTCGGGGAAATACATTTTATAGCTCCTAGACTTTTAGATTACAAAAAAGAATTGTACGAATAATAACCAAATCCCACCCACGTGATTCTTGTAAACCTCTCTTCATAATCTAGGAAGTTTATCATTGCCTTGTCTGTATATTTACGAATCAGTGGTTTTTGTCAAAAATGACTTGCTTAAGGGCGGGAACATATTTGCAGAAAACGCCGATGTCTATTACTATAACACTCGACGTAGAAATTATATTCATCAGGTGACAGTTTCAACAGCTCATTAGAAAAAAATCACATACAATACATGTACATTATTTTACAACACTTTGCCTGATGACATTAAACTATTAAATTCGATAAAAAAGTTTAAATCCAAAGTGAAATCGTTTGTGCTGCATAACTGTTTCAATTCAACTAGAGACTATACTGAGTATCACAAGGAAAGTAACATTAATTTTAACAGCGATATTTAACGCATTATTTAACATTTGGACTGTATAAATGTAAACAGCCTGTAACAAGTATTGTACTGCAGCCTCCGAGTCAATGACCCCCATCTCAGTCAGGTTTTTCGTCCAGTTTCCCTGATCCATCAAGCTCAGGGAAACTGGACGAAAAACCTGAGTTAGTAGTACGTAAGTTAGAATTTGAATATAATTTCATAATTCTTTCTTCATTTCTTACATTTAAGCTTTTGTTATATACTGTTGACTAGTAACTGCTACTCACTATTCTACTGTATAATTTCCGCTGTCTTGCCATGGAATGTGTGGACAGTTCTTTCAAACAAAGGCTTTAAAATATCATCTTCAAACATGCACAAGGTCCCGGACATGGAATGAATTGCAACTAGGTTCATCATACTGTTATAAAATACCGTTTTCCGAAAAGTCAATCTTTATACTAGCATTAAATATTCAATATGAGTGACATAACCTCAAATTAGTTTCCGATACTGAAGAGGATCTCGCGAAAGAGATCGAATCGCTTGTCTGTATAATATAATTTTTGACTTATGACTGGAATCATCGCCTGTTATTTATTTTATTTATCCAATGATCCTTGAATTTTTTTCGTAATATTTGTTCACATACTCTGTTGTTTTAAATTAAAAGAGGGGATGATATTCAATTGAATTTTCGCAAGTAAATCGTGATTCTGTGAAAAATGTAATTAAACTTTTTCAAATCCACCTTGTATTCCATGTGCTGAACATGCCGTAACGTATATCGTAATTGAATTATTTACTTGATACCTAAAAGTTTTGCCGAACTCGGTATTTTCGAGAACAGCAAAAAAATAATATTGCAATTGTGCAACATTGATAAGAGATATTTCCCGTAGTGAAATCTGTTTTAAAGAATTAGCCTTTTAATTAAGGTCAAGTACAGTTTTTGACAAAATTAGTTTTAGTATAAATTTTACTTGTAATTAATGCCATGTTTTTATTTTTTTCAAAAATGGGTTCCAATTTTTCCTTTAATTTTTTCTTCTTGAATAGTTCAAATGACTCTTAAAACGATGACGCCGGTCACAGTTTCGGCAAACTTTGTATTTTGGAAAATTGCAAACAAAAAGTGAACATTGCAAAACTACAATATTGATGAAATAATTTTTTTGATACCTCTTCTTTGAAACTAGATCTAAAAATATTGCGAATGAAAATCTTCGAATTTTTGAAATTTGCATATTCAAATTTTCAACTTTCTTTTTAATAGGTCGCGGAGGTTATAACAGCTGTTAACGGGATGGTGTAGAGATAACGCGAAAGCGTTAAACCTAATAAACTGACGAAAATCCGAAGAAAATAAAACTTGCTTGCTGGAAACATTTTTGTAATTTCATTAAGTACTAGCTGACCCGGCGAACTCTGCTCCGCCTTAACAGCCGGTCCCATCTTTATCTGGCGTCGCACTTACTGAGAGAAACTGTACTATCCTTGTTGCACTCGTGATAATAAAGCAATTGCAGATTTGTGTTTTTCTCTCAAACAAAGAAGAATTTCAAGAAAAAAAAACGCTCTGATATTAAATAGATAATTAAAAAATCTATTACGTAGTAGAGCGTTTTTTGAATTGATTTTTGTTTAAGAGAGAAATACAAAGCTGTAATCATAGGGACCGGCTGTTAAAGGCAATAAATAACCAGATTTTGGAATTTATTAACTTAAATTGTTTATTAGAAAATACAAATAAAAAAATTCGCTCGACGATTTTGCATTGCCAACCGAGCCGTTTCACGGGCTGTCTCACGTTGCTCTTGTGATTGAGAAGCACGAGTCGAGACATACTAACGCGGCGCTCTTCACGTGCAATTTTCTTGTTCTTCTTCAGTCGTTTCATTAGCAATGTTTCGTATCCTTCTTGCATTACGGCTTTGTCGGGAAAGATTCGATCGTCTTGGTCGCGGTATTGTTCATTATACTTCACTTCACTTTTTAACACGCTTTTATTAGCTTCATTTGTATCTTTGCTTGATTGCTTGCTTGTTCTCCGCTGCAGAACGCTTCTGCACAGAAAACTTAGGCGAAAAGGCGCGAAAACATACGAAAACGCGTGAAAACATGCGAAAATGCATGAAAACGTGCGAAAACCCTCGAAAAGGTGCGAAAACCCGCGAAATCACGCGAAAACGTGCAAAAATGTGCGTTCTCACACAGGAACGCTGTCGAACGGGACAAACAGTATCCTATGTCCGTCTCCTGGCTCTAAGCTTCCTGCTCACCAAATCGGTACAGCCGTTCATGAGTTATAAATAGTGTAACTAACACGACTATATATAGATATAACGGCGAACGAAAGGCGGCTATCATTATCGCCTTCTGTTATCAGTGCGGCGTTACAACAATGGGTTACAACAGGCAACAATGACCGCTAACATGCGAAATCACGCGAAAACGTGCAAAACGTGCACGCGCGTTCTCACACAGGAACGCTGTCGAACGGGATAAACAGTATCCTATGTCCGTCTCCTGGCTCTAAGCTTCCTGCTCACCAATTTTCAGCCAAATCGGTACAGCCGTTCTTGAGTTATAAATAGTGTAACTAACACGACTTTCTTTTATATATATAGATTACTAGCTGACCCGGCGAACTCTGTTCCGCCTTGACAGCCGGTCCCATCTTTTTCTCGCGTCGCACTCACTGTGAGAAACTGTACTATCCTTGTTGCACTGCGTACGTGCAAAAACGTGCGTTCTCACACAGGAACGCTGTCGAACGGAATAAACAGTATCCTATGTCCGTCTCCTGGCTCTAAGCTTCCTGCTCACCAAATCGGTACAGCCGTTCTTGAGTTATAAATAGTGTAACTAACATGACTATATATAGATATAACGGCGAACGAAAGGCGGCTATCATTATCGCCTTCTGTTATCAGTGCGGTGTTACAACAATGGGTTACAACAGGCAACAATGCCGGCTAACATGCGAAATCACGCGAAAACGTGCGAAAACGTGCGAAAACGTGCAAAAACGTGCGTTCTCACACAGGAACGCGGTCGAACGGGATAAACAAGTATCCTATGTCCGTCTCCTGGCTCTAAGCTTCCTGCTCACCAATTTTCAGCCAAATCGGTTCAGCCGTTCCTGAGTTATAAATAGTGTAACTAACACGACTTTCTTTCATATATATAGATAACGGCGAACGAAAGGCGGCTATCAATTTCGCCTTCTGTTATCAGTGCGGCGTTACAACAATGGGTTACCACAGGCAACAATGACCGCTAACATGCGAAATCACGCGAAAACGTGCAAAAACGTGCGTTCCATCACACGAACGCTGTCGAACCGGATAAACAGTATCCTATGTCCATCTCCTGGCTCTAAGCTTCCTGCTCACCAATTTTCAGCCAAATCGGTACAGCCGTTCTTGAGTTATAAATAGTGTAACTAACACGACTTTCTTTTATATATATAGATAACGGCGAACGAAAGGCGGCTAACATTATCGCCTTCTGTTATCAGTGCGGCGTTACAACAATGGGTTACCACAGGCAACAATGACCGCTAACATGCGAAATCACGCGAAAACGTGCAAAAACGTGCGTTCCAACACACGAACGCTGTCGAACGGGATAAACAGTATCCTATGTCCATCTCCTGGCTCTAAGCTTCCTGCTCACCAATTTTCAGCCAAATCGGTAAAGCCGTTCTTGAGTTATAAATAGTGTAACTAACACGACTTTCTTTTATATATATAGATAACGGCGAACGAAAGGCGGTATCATTATCGCCTTCTGTTATCAGTGCGGCGTTACAACAATGGGTTACCACAGGCAACAATGACCGCTAACATGCGAAATCACGCGAAAAAAAACGTGCGTTCCAACACACGAACGCTGTCGAACGGGATAAACAGTATCCTATGTCCATCTCCTGGCTCTAAGCTTCCTGCTCACCAATTTTCAGCCAAATCGGTACAGCCGTTCTTGAGTTATAAATAGTGTAACTAACACGACTTTCTTTTATATATATAGATAATTAAGGGGCGAATTTTGATGACCTAAAACATCGGAAAAAATTATCAATAAAATGCACTTAAAATGTTTTAAAAGAGCCCTAAACGTAAAGAAAAATGACGTAAAAATATGATAATGATGAATAACTTTGATCGGATGAATAACTTTGGATATGTTACTGATGTAAGCGAGGCTTCTTCCATTCATTCAAGTGAACTCGGCTTGCGAACTTTAGGTTTGGACGGTTCTTTACCACAGAAACTCTTGTCTTTAGTTATTCCGAAATCGGTGGAACCACCAATGGCGGGGACAGGCGTCACAGGAACCTTAGATTACCTACTCACTATGGCTGACATTACAACTTCTGAGCGAAGAAATCGAATAGGCTACCAGGTACAGGTTCTCAGGGATTCAGTGGGGAAGATTTGTTGCATCTCGTAAATATTATTTGAAGCAAATGCCATTAAAATGATATTAAAAATAATAAAATCAGCGAAAATGCATTAAAAATTACGGAAAAGGCAAAAAAAAGAATGACGTAAAAAAATGGGTCATTTGCTTTTGTCATAACATAAAATGAATTTGACAAAAGCAAATGACCCATTTTTATACGTCATTTTTTTGCATTTTTCGTCGATTTCGGATAATAAGTCACTTTTTGCCTTTTTCGTCATAAAATAAAATGAATTTAGATTTCTAAGAGCAGTAAAAGGATGTAGGGTCCTTGACTTGTTCAGAAACGAAAACATCTGAGATAATAGATAGATAGATAGATATTTATTATTCTGCAGGTAGGTATATACAACCCATGGTGGCAGAACACTACAATTTACATATTACAAATATTAACTTTAAATTACTTAAGAATGTAACTTTAAATTATTTAAAGACAATACTAATACTAATACTAATAATAACAACAAAAACAACAACAACAATAATAGTAATAATAATAATAATAATAATAATAATAATAATAATAATAATAATAATAATAATAATAATAATATGCTAACAATAATAGCGTTAACTACATTTTATGGTTGACCTGCACAGTTATTTTAAACTATTAAATACAAGAATACACGACTTTTTAATTACACTTCACTTCACTTTTACTTCACTTCACTTCACTTCACAACATTTGAAATTCACTTCTCTTTCTACTTCTATACTGCACTACACTGCACAACACGTCACCACACTTCAATACAATACTACTTTGAATATAATTATATATTTAGTACAGGAACGCATTTAATAGTAATTAATACAATAATAATATCAATAAAAATATCAATAATAATCAAATAATAACTGATATAATAATCCAACTTACTAAATTAATAAAGTTTCCAAATACCATTAGTTAATTTATTTTTAAATCTTTGAACACCTAGAGGAAAGGGTTCCAAGGCTGTCGCAGGTAACTTATTCCAGTGCGTTATTGTTCTATTTGTAAATGAAAGTTTTCCAACATCTGTTCTCTGTGGCCTAAACTGAATTTTGTGCTTGTGATCCCCCCCTACTAAACTACCAAGGTCTCCCCAGTCGGATGTAGATATCTTTCCAAGCTGGATAACCGGCATACGCTTTGTACAGGGCACAGAGTCTTGCCTAACTCTCCTAATTTCTTGAGACTCCCGTTCTACATTCTTCCTATTCCCTCGGAAAGTAAATGTATACGCTCTTCTCTGTACTCTATTCAAATATTCCTTTTGGGAATTTCCCAAACAGGGTCCCAACAAACAGCCCCGTATTCCATTAATGGACGAACTAGAGATAAATAAGCTAATTCTTTCGCTTTCGCAGTACTCTTTTTCAGTATTCGCATAGTAAAATGCAAGGACCTCCAGGCTTTCCCTACGACACAGTTTACCTGATTTTCCCAACTCAATTTGCTATCAAAAATTATCCCCAGGTACTTACAAGACAAGACTCTTGGAATATTTTCGTTGCCTAAACGGTATTGAGTTTCAGTATATTTGCGGCCCCTACCAAACGTGATGGTTTTGCTTTTCGAACTATTTATTGTCATGTCATTTTTTTCCGCCCAAAAATGTAATCTGTCTAGATCACCCTGCAAAATATCCTCGTCTACATTTGATTGAATAACTTGATATATTATACAGTCATCTGCAAATAGCTGTACCTTTGAATATAAATTGTCTGGAAGGTCATTCACAAAATGCGAGAAACGGGAGAGGTTCAATAACGCTTCCTTGAGGGATCCCTGAAGTAACCTTTGCTTGAGTCGAAAATTGTTGCCCAACTCGGACTTTCTGTTTCCTATCTCGAAGAAGCTCATCAATCCACGCCACAACTCTGGTGTCAATACCCGATTGCATTAATTTATGAACCAGTTTATCGTGTGGAACAACATCAAATGCCTTCGCGAAATCTATTATTACGGCGTCCACCCTCCAAGGTCTAAACCTGGTCTCCATATTCGGCAAAATAAAGGAGAAACGTTGAGCGTGGTCACACCTACAAATGATGGAAGACGATAGGCTCACAAAAACGGCCTACCATTATCGACCAGCTGGACAAAGAGATCCTGATCGACCAAGGCAACGATGGAGTGAACCGTTCCGGCGAACAGGCCTTCTGGCCTAAACCGTGAAAGGAAGAAGAAGATAAAATGAATTTCTGTACTAAACGGCATTTTTCTAAAGTGAAAAGAAAAAAAAGGACATTATAATAAAATCCGCCCCCTAATTATAATATTGCCTAGTCGTAACAAATAATGCGAAAGAATATGTTATGTTGTAACATCACTTGTTTATGCGGGTTGACTCTTATTACCAATCTCAAAATACATAAATACATAAAAGTTTGTCAAAATGTGTAAGTCGCACCAAAACTGTTCCTTAACAAGTATTGTTGGGCATCACATTCTGAGTAGAAAAAGGAATTTAAATTTTACTCGTCCTTAAGCAATAATCAGGATTGAATAATGAAAGAGTGAATTGTATTACGAGGGTCTCCGCCAGGAGCGGTGGCTCAGTGCATCAACTAATGTGCTTTTCACCGTGAGGTCCTAGGTTCGAGTCCTGACGGCGGCAGGATTTTCGACACTAGCTTCTTAGCTAGGTCGAATTCAGTCGCTGTCTGGAGGAGAATTCTAGCGGCAGGCTGCTCTGTTAGGTAGTTTTCCTTGTTTTCTGAGTCGAATGCCGGAGCAGTACCCTAACAAATGGGCCACGGACCGCGCGCGATCTTTCCTTCCTCCTCCTGGTCCTCTCCTCACTCCTTACACACACTAACATGTACTACCCTAGCACACATGCCGGGAGACCGGCTGGGGACTTAGAACTTGTCCCGGCTGGAGCGGTGCCACGCTGGTGGGAGATACCTGGTGAGGGAAAACCCCGCTAGTCGAAGGTAGGCCGGCGCCAGATCTTGCCATCAAGTAAGGGAGGACCACCGCCACCTCCCGTTGAAAAAATATGCACTACACTTACGGGACTAATGACCTCTGTAGTTGACGCGCCCGGAATCAATAACAATTAATCAATCATTCAATCAACAAATGCCTCCGCTCGATGACCGCTCCAGGACCTCCGCAAGTGTTAATCCGACCCTGGTCTTTCGGTTTAAATTTTTACACCAATTGAATTTGGTTTGCATGTAGACAAAGACCCTTACGTACAATTTTCCGCGTAGTGCATGGACAAAGTCCGAATTCTTGAAAACGGCGACTAATAAACGCATTCTAATCTTCAAAATTATCACAGAGAGCATCGATATTTTATTCTTTATTGGTTCATCTTCTTGGTTTTTCATCGAGATTGTAGACGGCAGACAGACAAACGAACAGACAGGTAGACAGACACCTGAGGAAACCCTTCATCGGTATCAAGTAAATTCCGACATAACCGCGTAAACTCCGAACATGAAACGTGAATTCCGACATAATTGCGAAATCGAGAAAATTATTTCTACATATAGAAACAAGATAAATTATTTTTTCTGTGTTGGGAATAAGAGGCGTGATTTTCTGTGAAAAAATGTGCACTTTTGCTTACAAGATTACTTAACATTCTCTATACTACGATAGTACTCGAAAAATAAAAAAATAAATACGGAAATTATCTGCGTGTATGAACAGGGCAGTCGTACCGTCACGTCTTTCAGCTCGCGGTCCCTAGCTCTTCATTGCCCGTTTACAACCTCGTTCTCTTCGTTCTCGTTTCCGCTCGTCAATTGCCCCTCTGGGCCTCCTGCACTCTTGCTCCGCGGTAGTTCAGTCCTACGAGCGGCTGGCGCGTGTGTAGCGCTCGCTCGCTCGGGCTTCTGCTTCTGCCCGAGTTCTGCAATGCTGCCTGCTGAACGGGGAGGAGTTATGGCCAAACACAAGAGGGGGCGCGTTATCTACGTGATCTAATTCGTGTAATAGCCAAAAAGAGAAAAAAGAAAAAAAGGAGTACATGAAGTTTTCGGACATTCGGGTTCGGGACCAACGGTAAAAATGGCCCTCTTTTCCTTTATAAACAAATTCGTGAACAAGAAATTTAGAAGAAAAAAATTCTTATACAGAATTAAGAATTCTTAACAGAAAAACAGAGTCAGTTTTTAACAGTTATATACATTTCTAGAAAAGGGGATTGTATGTATGTACTTTGCCACAACAGCTCTTAACGACCTAAGGCCTGCCAGCGGCGTCTCAGCCTTGCGGCTATGGGTTGAGGGGTATGTATAATTAGCACATAGCGATTAGAAAAGGGAATAAATTTATAAATTTAGTTATGTTAACACTAGAAATAGAAATTGCTCATTTGAAAACTATTGGTGCTAAAACAACACATACGTTCCTGCCATATTTCTAAAGAACCCGGCACAAATCTTAAAAAAAAGAGATTTCGGTCAAATTGTCTTTAAGTTTAGTATGTACTTCCTTAGATCATACTGATCAAAAGTCGTTATGGTCGTTAAGCAAAAAAAGCTATTCTTTTTATCTAATGCACATTTTAAAACGGATATCATATTGATTTGTCGGATGATAGAAAGTCACAAATGTGCACTCAAAGCGTATTCAAATGAAACATCCTCACTTGTTTAGACTAGTGAATTATGCGATTTCATTTTCCGTGAGTCACTGCTTCATTACCGTGCTCCCTTGCCTTCCACGTTGAGGTACTTAATCACCGTAGGTCTCCTTGCCTTACACGGTAGTGTGAATCATTACCGTAAGTCCCCTTGCTTCTCACTATCGGGATGCTTGATTATCATGAGCCCCTTTGCCTCTCACTATCGGGGTGCTTGATTATCGTGAGCCCCTTTGCCCCTCACTATCGGGGTGCTTGATTATCGTGAGTCCCTTTGCCTCTCACTATCGGGGTGCTTGATTATCGTGAGCCCCTTTGCCCCTCACTATCGGGGTGCTTGATTATCGTGAGTCCCTTTGCCTCTCACTATCGGGGTGCTTGATTATCGTGAGCCCCTTTGCCCCTCACTATCGGGGTGCTTGATTATCGTGAGTCCCTTTGCCTCTCACTATCGGGGTGCTTGATCATCGGTAGACCCCTTATCGCTATACGACAAGTAGGTCGGCGTCGGATCTCTCCATCCAGCGGCAAAAGATCACCACCTCCTCGGGAGGGGAAACATGCACTACATTTACGGGACATGATCTTAGCTGTTGACGCACTCGAAATCACCAATCAGTCAATCAACTCGGCTCTACTCCAGCCACCACTAGCAAAAGCAGAGCTCAACAAAACGTGCGCATAGCGAAGCAACATTTATATCCAGAAGCAAAAAAAGGCTATCTCAGCATTTGCTCAATGGATCTAGGAAAATTGACAAAAATCTGATCGAGATTGGGGCATTGACCCGGAAGCCGAAGTACATTGCTTGTTACAGGCATATTAAGTCATTTTTAAAATTATACAAATCAAATGTAAACAAACGCATAATAATAATAATAATAATAATAATAATAATAATAATAATAATAATAATAATAATAATGGCCCAAATGGGGATGTACGCGAAAATAGTCACTCAAGAAGAGAGTGACCTTAGCCTCTACATCTCAACTACCCGTTCACCTTCTCGCGGTGGGCCTGTTATGTCGAGCAACCTGAGTGGAGGTTGGGTTTCAACCCCAGCGGAAACCAG
The DNA here is from genome assembly GCA_011170035.1 of Teleogryllus occipitalis. Classification (NCBI taxonomy): domain Eukaryota; kingdom Metazoa; phylum Arthropoda; class Insecta; order Orthoptera; family Gryllidae; genus Teleogryllus; species Teleogryllus occipitalis. The sequence continues at coordinate 41,526 of BLKR01009230.1, forward strand.
GTCGGTGAAGAGACGAACGAGGTGGGATCGAGGAAGGCTATACCCGAGTGTCACACATGGGGAAGGCTTTCTCGACTAGAGAACGTCACGGCAGGACGTTACTCCTAACGGCGGCGGCAGCGGCGGAAGAGCCAAGTGAAGAGCCAACACCGGCGCCAACAGCTCAATCGTAGAGGGTTACTGCCATTACACCTGGCCGTAGGTATAAAAGGAAAACCCATCGTTGAGTGAGATGGAGACACGAAGTATGCGTTTTAAAGCCTCGGAAAAAGTGCCGCTGCCTGGGGAGCGCCAGGGCACACTTGGAACTGGTGCTGAGTGTGACAGTATGCGAACCACCAGTGTAGGAGCGACGGGGAGACCAGCGTCTCCTACGGGAAATCCCGAATTAGCTACTGGAATACCCCGCTTCAAACATCGAAGCACAGAAGTCACTTCAACACCAGTTAGTTTGCCTCCGTCGCTGAAGACTAGAGGCCCTAACAAGACTTCTGTAGAGACCCGTTACAAGTGGCAACACAAAGATAACTGTGACATACTACGGGCTTATGAAATAGCGACAAAATGCAGAACAAACCGGACAGACCATCGCAGGAAAACTCATGAAGAATTTTTAAAGTTAAGACCAGACTTGCTTAGATTTACGCAATAAAGCATATGTCACAGGTTGAGACATATTATCAGCAAACCAGTCATTAGCATTTTAGAACAAAATTCGATACGGGATGAAATTTACCATACTTACTTTAAGGATATATCTGATGTGAATGTACCCATTCAAGAAATACTAAATGAAGTAGAACAGGATATTGGATAAGTCACGAGTTAAACAAATGACCCTTCAGCAGATAAAGAGACAGAAAACACAGAACAAGTAGTTGAAATCAGAAAAGAATTGGAGAAAAATATCAATTTTTTTGGAACAGATCCCAACTGTCGAAATAGTCTACCAAGAATGCACCCTAACAAAACCACATTTCAACTTCTTGACATCAATAATAATATACTTGCAGAAAAATGTATAGAGACATTTGAGGCTGAAGAACTACACGCATACTGTGCTGCTGTTACTATCCGTACAACGCAAAATGTAATATCCAAAACCAATAACGGTTCAGGCAAAAATGAAACAAGGACCCCGAAATGGAATATGAGGCTAGAAAACAAAATAAGACGGTTTAGAAGTGACCTTACTAAATTAGTTGTTTGGAGAGATAGGCGGGAGAAATGCAAACAACGCCTGAAAGACAGTGTCCACAAAATACTGAAAGGTCAAAGAATCAGAATTAGAGACGAAGATTTCGAGTGCAAATTAGATGTCCATATCAACACTTCGAAACAGAAAGTTTCAGCACTGGGGAAAAGACTCAGTAGGTACAACATTTCTAATAAAAGGAAAGTAGAAAATATAAACTTTAGCCTCAATCAAAAGCAGTTCTACCACACACTATCTCCAAAAGTTACAATCAGTGAATCGCCTTCCCTGGAGTCAATTGAACAATTCTGGAGTACACTCTGGTCACAACCTGTTAACTATAACACTCAAGAATCATGGTTGCCAAACGAGTCATTAAGATTCTCCAAAAACATGGAAACACCAACTATTACACAGGAGGACTTGAAACATATTACGAAACCTGCATAACTGGGAATCTGCCGGCCCAGATGGAAATCAAAATTTTTGGTGGAAGTACCTGACGTCCCTGCGCACACCACTCATTGGCATCCTTAATCAGGCGTTTGATAACCCAACTGAGGTACCTTTATTTCTTAGTCAGGCAGTCTCCTACCTAAATCCCAAGAATTCTGAAACCACCAACCCCAAAAATTATCGGCCGATCACCTGCCTTAATGCCCTTTATAAAATCATATCTGCTGTAATTGCTCAAAAAGTAACCCAACATATCAATTCTGAAAGAATTCTGACAGAAGAACAAAAAGGATGCCGGAATGGAAAGGATACCCAGGGATGCAAGGAATAACTGATCATAGATATGGTTGTGACTGGTCAAGCAAAAAAGAAGAAAAGAAATCTAGCGATCAGCTGGATTGACTACCAAAAAGCTTACGACTCAGTTCCTCATGATTGGCTCTTAAAAGTGCTGGAAATTTATAAAATTCATCCAAAAATTATTGAGCTACTTAAAAACCTAATGATCAATTTGCGTACTCAATTGGAGTTGAAAACAGATAATAAAATAATAAGATCCAAACAAATACCTATCCGGCGCGGTATTTTTCAAGGTGACACATTAAGTCCACTTTGGTTTTGCTTAGCAATTAATCCTTTGTCGTATATGCTGAATCAATCTGGTCTGGGTTACAAACTCACGGACGGAAAGAAAACTCTTCACATCATTAACCACCTGTTCTATATAGACGACTTAAAATTATTTGCAAAAGACAGGAATGAGTTAAGCAGACTGTTGGAGATCACATCACAATTCAGCAAAGACATACACATGACTTTCAGAACAGACAAGTGTGCCACACTGAATGTTAAAGGAGGAAAAGTCGAATCCTCAACCACACTAAACAGTTTTGCAGAGTTTAATCCAATAGAACAATTACAGCCACATGTCAGTTACAAGTATTTAGGTTTCAACCAAAATATAATGATTAATCACGGAGACAGCAAGCAGCAGCTAGAAAATATGTTTAGACTCCGTCTTCGGAAAATCCTAGAAACAGAGCTGATTTCAAAGAATAAAGTAAAAGCTATAAATTCCTGGAGCATCCTTTATTCCTTTGGAATAGTCAGTTGGTCAGAAACGGATATTGATAACCTAAACAGAATGGAACGCACTATGCTCACTAAGTTCAGAATGCATCACCCTAAATCAGCAACTGAACGCCTCTACATTCCTAGGAAAACTGGTGGTCGTGGTCTACTAGATCTGAAAGCATTATGCAACCGCCAGGTAACAAGTCTAAAAAACTACTTCAACTCTCAATCTGAACTGTCGCCTCTACATAAAGCAGTAGTAGTATGTGACAAAGGCTATATTTCCTTAAATCTGAGCAACAATGCAGACTACCCTAATATCACGTCAGTCAAGGAAAGATTACAGGTATGGAAGTCCAAACCTCTCCATGGTAGATTTCTCCATGCTCTAGAAAATGCTGACAACGACGCCTCAGTGTGATGGCTCAGAGATGGGGCTCTATTTGAAGAGACTGAGGGTTTCATTCAAGCAATTCAGGACCAAGTTATTTCAACAAAAACTACAAAAGATTTATTGAAAAACTAGAAGTTAATGACGAATGCAGAGTATGTCATCGATCATCAGAGACAATAGACCATCTCATCACTGGGTGCACAAACCTCGCCAACTCGGAGTATCTACATCGGCACAACCTAACTGTAAATATTGTACACCAAGCACTGGCAACCAAACATGCTCTACTGGCAGAAGAGGAAATCATCCCTTATTATGAATACAAAGCCAAATCCGTCATAGAAAGTAAACAGTTCAAAATGTATTACGACCTTCCAATACATACTGATAAAACGATCCCGGCAAATAAACCAGAATTTCTACTACATAACGTACAGGAAAAGAAAGCATTCATCATTAATGTTACACACCCTGTAGATCACAACATCAATAAGGCAGAAACAGAAAAAATCTCAAAATACATTCCCCTATTAATAGAACATAAAGAAATATACAAACTTGAGTCTGTTGAAATTATACCAATTGTAATAACAGCTACAGGTCTGGTTAACAAAATCTAAAGTATTATTTAGAAAAAGTAGGTCTTCCTCCTCACCAAATTATCCCAAAAGCTCAAAAGTCAGTCATTCTTGAAACTTGCCGGATTGTTCGCACAGTCTTCAATATGCAAAGCTAGGAATGTGGTATGCCTAGAAGCCCCTCAAACCATGAACCCCGGGTGAGAAACCACCGAGAAAAAAGAAATAATAATGATAATAATAATAATAATAATAATAATAATAATAATAATAATAATAATAATAATAATAATAATAATAATAATAAAGTATTTATCGATGGCGAGGCTTAGGCCATACGGCCTGCTCTTCCTCCTAACCCATTATATACCATGTTAAAATAAAAACTTAAATGTTAAATAAATAGGTTAGGCAACGGTAAGATTCCTAGCTCATTGAAAAGAGGCTTGCAGAAATCATGTGGATGGCATTTCCTTATTATTCGTGTAATTTTTTCTGGTCTGGAATTCTGTGTTCTGTAGGATGAGTTTCCCCAGAATATTATGCCATATCTCAGGCGAGAATGCACTTGTAAAATACACGCAACGAGCCGCATGAAGGCTGACAGAATTTGAAAGAATTCTGAATCCGTAACATAATGAACTTAATTTAGTGATTAATTCATTTATATGGTTATTCCATTTCAGGTTTGACTGAATTGAGAGACCTAGAAATGTTGTTACCTTAACATCAGCTAATTGCATATTTTCATTTTATTGGAGCATGCAATTGCCGGTAGGAAATGCAAAAATTCATTGAAACCGTTTTCCTTCCTTAACTATTAATTTGTTACTACGAAACCAATTTGAAACTTCTGAAATCGTACTATTTATTGTTTGTTTGCAAAGAACATTCGTTTCATCAGCGTTCAGAATTGTTATTCCTTTTTTAATGTAGGAGGGCATATCGTTTACGTAGAGAAAGAAAGAAAGAAAGAAAGAAAGAAAGAAAGAAAGAAAGAAAGAAAGAAAGAAAGAAAGAAAGAAAGAAAGAAAGAAAGAAAGAAAGAAAGAAAGAAAGAAAGAAAGAAAGAAAGAAAGAAAGAAAGAAAGAAAGAAAGAAAGAAAGAAAGAAAGAAAGAAAGAAAGAAAGAAAGAAAGAAAGAAAGAAAGAAAGAAAGAAAGAAAGAAAGAAAGAAAGAAAGAAAGAAAGAAAGAAAGAAAGAAAGAAATTTGGAATTCAGCGGTAGACTGAAATTTTCAATTAATGTACTAAATGTTTCAACTCTTACTATGGGCAATAATCGTGAAAAGGCGTGACATTTTCATGTAAAGGATCGCGCCAATAAATTTGGGTTTTTCCACCTGTAAAGTTTGATGGAAACAAATTTACTCTCTAGAGTTTGAAGCACGTCGTAAGAATGAATGTACTATACACTGTATATACCTATATTTCTTTGAATGCATCAGAGTGAACTGAAAATACGGAGATCATATGATTTTAATGCGGGCAATGTTTTCTGATTCGTTCCAGGTATACAGTGAATTCCGGTGACAATTTCACCACTCAGGAGTCTCCACATGTATCTTGAAAACCGTGGAATGGTCCATGTACTTATGATCATTATTATCCTGGTCTGCTACTTCAGTTCGTCAGTGCAGATCTCTCTTTGATTGGCAATATTGCAAAGAAAAGCGAAGATTGAGAAGTGCTGCTTCATTTGCGCCATAATTCAACACAACTTATTAACTGGCTGGCTCGGGGCTCAGAACGAAGTTGCTCGGGTTTCTCCAACGAGGTCCGGGTTCGATGTGAAATGTGTAATGTGTACCGACAAAACGAGTTTGGCTGCATCACAAGAGCTAGTCCAACCCCTATGAAGTGTCCTAAACTTTACCACTTTCCTCACTCCTTCCCAAGTCTGGCCGCTCGGTAGTGACGCAGGAGCGCGTAAGAGAGGCGCGTACGCGGAGATGCTATCTGGCGATCCTCTTCACGACTCCTGACACGACTTACGGACTACAGACTAGTTTACTATAGTTTAACGGAGGATTACTCCATACAGTATATGTGTTCTATTCCAAATTTTTGTCTTGTCACCGAAACGTGACTGAACTTTGTCACAGAAATTAAACAGTGACATAATTTTAAAAAACAAAAGCAAACTGGTACGCCATAATCAATGCCTTATTATGTTTCCCCGAAAAATAATATTTTAATGAACCTGGCAATCGAGCCACTATTTAAATATTCCCTAGATCATGGTTGTAATCAAAATCCAAAACAGAATATTTTAAAATAAATATTATGAACTTCTACAATTTTTCGAGCGTCAAAGATAATGACCCCTTGTAAATGAGCATGTTTTGTGTAACTTTAATTACGAAGTTAAACAACTGACATTTGCATCAGTGCGTTCCTGATTGGTGAGCAACTCATCCTGCACTGGTGTTTGGTAGGTAGATGAAATACGATCTATTTAGTAATGACTTCTCACCATCTGTCTGGGAAATAATGCGTAGTTGGTTATGTATATATAAAACCATCTGCTACCTATAGGTAACATTTTATCTGTGGAAGGCAATGAAAATATACTATGAAAATGTTCAATTGTGAAACTGGGGGAGAACAATATTTGAATTTCGGAGACCTAATTCAAACCCAGAAATTGCTAAAGTAACCATATTAAATTGATAGCTAACGGGCGAGTTACGTTATCAATAATGAAAGTTTTTTAAAGTAATTTCGTTTCGTTCAGGTAACTAAATACATATTTAATATTAAATAAAACCCCTTCGAATGGAGTTATTTAATGTCCTTACATAGATACTAGAGATAAAATGCACTTTTCAACTGTCTTTTAATTGAAAACATAATGAATTTAACACATAATGTTTATAAACTTATCACAGAATAAGACTTCTTGTCGAAAGAAAACATTTTTTGTAGCAACTCTTGTAACAACTATGAACGTAATTTGGTTCGTCATTTTTTCGGAGAGGTCCTAATGTAAACACTGAAATTCACATTCAATGTCATATGTTTTCCGGAAATATATGTATACGGTAACAATCACGCTGAAGAGGATTTGTTTGAACTTTGGAGCAAAACACATTGGAATAACGAGCAATCATTTGAAGGAATTGTCTTTTTTTGTCTCGCTGTCAGCTGGAAATCCACAAGAGCAAAAACAACGTTGAGGGGAACACAGGGGGTTGTGAGTGTATCTGTATGTGAGTATATGGACGTGTGTGTGTGAGAATGTGAGGACAGGATTTGGGCAAGGGGATGCGCGGCGCTGGTGGCAGATTGAATGCGGGTCTAGGTGGCAGGAAGCGAAGAGTAGTCGCCTACCTAGCGAATCCCGGCTTGCAACCCGTCAATCCTCTCCTCCGCGAACTCCCCGCCCCCTCCCCCAGCCCCACCCTCACTCTCGCCCACGCCGCTACCCTCTCTCGCCCTCGTCCTTGATCTCTCATTCACCCTCGCCCTTTCCTTCACCTTCGCCCTCGCCCTTGCTCTCGCCCTCGCCTACCGCCCTCATTCACCGCTGTTCTCGCCTACCGCAGCTTCCCACCGATTGCGACGAGGCCGTGGGTGTCGGCCGTGCCGCGTGGACGGCCCTGGCCGCGAGGCAGGGTCGGGGCAGCGTTGGCGGGGCGGAGGCGGCGAGGGCGGCGGGAGGGCTCACGCGAGGGGGAGTCGGAGTCTGCGCCGTAGAATCGAATGGAGTTACAGAGCAGTGGCACAGGCGGCGGGAGCGACGTGGGTTAGTGAGGGGTGCTCGGCGGGAAGAGCTGCAGCTTGATCACACAGTGTTAAGAGAAAAGCAGCTCCAAAATTGTGCAAGCTTTAATTTTCAAATTTGAGAATCGGAAATGTATTCCATCCAGTGAAAATGTACGATAACAGATTATAACAGATTTAAGGAACTACTTGCGTTGTTATGAATTTTCTTCTGCATTTTTACAGAAAAACAGGACAATCTTTTTTCAATTTAAGTTTCCACGAGATGCGATTTGGATATCACACACATTGCATAATACTAATCATTCTGGTTCGGGAAATATAAGTAAATCTGTGTCGAAAGCAGTGATTTGGCGCTCCCTGCAAGCGACAGTGCGTTGGGCTGGTTCGTTCGTGGCAAATGTATAGAAACATTAATTGATTTTCTGCCAAAGTATATATCTTGGATGAATCGTCTTTTAGGCAATGATGAAGTAATGATATGGTAAATTAACGGCATACCTTTGATTGATTTGAATCCGTATTCATTGATCTCTGTACTGGACGATACTCTAATCCCATGTTCACCAAAGTAGGCAGACTTTAGGACGAATGAACGAGTCTGGGAATTGTGGTGGGTTCTGTTTCAGCAGAAGATATTCTCATCCTGTGCCCAGTACGATAAAAAACTTAAAAGATTTTAGATACTCTTTTTTCATTTTTTCGAAGGATGGAATTCCAGTGCTGAAATTTGACATTTGTAATTTTCGTCGAGCGTTAAATCATGTAGGCCGTTTGTATAATGAACTCGTAATTCCCAGCTAGTACGTCGCGCATGGTGCAACGACTTGATTGTCATCGATGGTAGAAATATTTGGCATCTCACCAAACGTAATGAACTGTCGAAGACACAAAATTTCTCCACTTTCGCTCTCATTAGCAGAATGTATGACAGTGCTCGTTCCTCAGATAGCATCTCTCTCGATCCCTCTGTGCTCTGTGCCGGCGATTCCGCCCACTGCAAGGGTCGGGCAGCGTGGCGTCGGGGGAGGCGGCCGGGGTAAGGCAGCGAGGGTGACGTGCGGGTGGGGGGGCGTGGCTGGCGGCGCGGGGCGCGCGGCCCGGGGGTCGGTGGGGCGCGGGGCGCGGGGCGAGGGGACCGGGAGCTCGACGCGACGCCGCGTTCGCCGCCTGCGCCGTGGACCGGCGCGGAGCAACGCGGCGCGGCGCGGCGCGGCACGGCTCAGCCCGGCCGCCAGTCGCCCTCGCTCGCAGTCGCTCGCGTTCGCGCCCGCGCCCGCGCCCGCGCTCGCGCTTGTTCCTGGCGCCGCTTGGGGTCGCGTCGGCTCAGGGGCAGAGGCGGCGCGTGGCGAGGTGTCCGGCCATGTTGGGCGCCTTGCCCGGGGGTTCGCTCAGCGCTCCTGGCCCTTCCCGGCTGGCGCGCCCGTTCTGAGGTGGCAGCGTGCTGAACCGTGGCACCGGCGTCGCCCACAGGTAAGATGCCGGCGGGTGGGCTGCGAGAGCGGGGTGGAGCCGGCGGATCGGCGGGCTGGGGAAGCGCAGTCGGCGAGGCGGGGCGGAGCGGGCGGGGGGGGGGGGGCAAGGGGGCGGGGGCGCCGGGCGTCGCGGCATGACGCGGGGAAGGGCGAAGGGTGGCGTGGGGGCGCGGCGGCGAGCGGCGCCGGGCGAGAGGGGGGTAGGCGGCCGGTGCTGCAGTCCTGGCCCGTCGCTATGGTTGCGGGAACGCTCTGCCTCAAAATCACTACTCCAGAAAGCAGCTCATCGCACAGGGGCGTGCTTGAGGTAGTTTGGAAACGAGGTTCTGGGGTCAGTGTTGTCATAGCAAATAAGTGGTGGTTATTGCTGAATTTGCTATACAGAGTTGCCATTGCGGATAGAAATAAATTTCATTAAAAATTGCATATAAATACTTTTAGAAAAGAAGAGATTTTGGATACGTGTTGTGTTTGCTGCTCGTAGCAACCTTTTGATTACTCTGCTTCCGGAATAGACGATTGGGTGGCTGGAAGCGAGTCCTTGACGTGACCCTATCCGGCAACTTGCGGAGGTCGCGGCCTTCTTCGTGCCGCAGGACCTTTCCTCGTTGCCTTCCCCCTGCGCCCCTCCCCCGCTGCTGGCCCACTCCCCTCCTGGCGCGCCGCCCCTGCGCTGCATGCTGGCGAGGTGGCCGCCTCGTGCTTCGCCACTCAGCGGATCTTATCGGTACCGCTGTCTGGATGGAGGATGTGGTCATTCCGGCGAGGGAATTTTAAAGAAGTTCGCTTTTATTGATCTCCTTTGCTGCTGTGATTGCATACAAGTGAGATTTTTCCGACGATTGGGCTTCGGTGGGAACTGTTGTAAACTCGCAACGCTGTTGCTTTATAGGTCACGAATTTCAGCACCGCCATGATCATTAATTTTTTTATTTATATGCATTTCTTGACAACCGAATGTGTAGTATTGGGCGAAGATGAAACATTCCTGGAAGAGCACGCATACTTTAAACAACCGTAAATTTTACTTGCAAATGTAAAATTTTCTGATGTTAAAAGCATGTGTGCTTTTTAAAGTACACACATGAGTATATTAAAGATATTACTCTGTATTAGAAGTTAAAACATTTACAACGTTAATAGATTTTACAATCTTTGTAAATGAAAGTTTATAACGGCATGTCTATTCAATTAAGAACCGTACCTTCCAAATGGTATTAGTTAATCCAGGTAGTCAATTACGCTTTTGAACCTGATAAATGTTTCATTCACGTTAGAGAATTAAAAAAAATATTGCTTCCAAAAATTATGGTTTGTTGACCTTAGTATATTTTGTGTATTCGTGATTTCTGGGAATCGGCCTGCTTCTTCAAAAATAAAAAAAAAGTCACTTCGCCGTAATTATAAATAAATCCTTGTGAGAAAGAAAACGCCTTTATGTCAACGACCATTCATGTCCACGTGAAAAGCATTCATTCTGTTAAGAGCATTCGTGTCAAAAATTGGAAAGCCTTAGTTGGGGAACTGTTGTTTTCCGGATCCACTCTCCCTGATTCGTGCTCTGAGGCAGCTGTTCGCGCCGGCCTCGCTCCCTGATTGATTGGCGCGCGGGGGAGGCGCTGGGAGCATCGGCGGGGAATGAAGCACCCGCGGCCGCGCAGCTCTTCTTCCCGAGCACCTTCAGCGGAAAGTTCCGGTCGGCGCTCCAAGTTGTCGCTCGCACTCACGTTCAGCGCGTTGAGAAATTACTTATGTTAAGATCGCCTCCTATATTATTTCAGTAGTATACATACTTTTTACGGCTCTCACATGCAACCAATCTTTAAAAATGCGGTCTCTAAAGAAAGACAATTTTACGGAGACGTGACAAATTGCACTTAGCTTTTAAAAATGTGAAGGATTTGTTTAAAAAAAATGCATTTAAATATTCACGTCAAATACAACCCGCAGTTCTCAGCAGCATTTTTACATTTATATCGTTAAATAAATTCTAAACGAAACGTTTTAGAGGCTTAAAATCCAAATTTTGAGGCCAAATGCCTCAAAGAAACGTTCCTTACACCGTTGTTACAGTGTGATCTTCTTAAACATTCTATTATATTTTTCTGGTTCGACGCTTTTCGATTCTACCCCACCTGTTCAGAGTCTGTAGAATCTGCAACTGTGAGTGAAATTAAACCAATTACTTGATATTCTGTGCGACTGAAATTCACGGGTGTACCTATTTGCTCGATAATAAAGTTAAATAAGAATAGTTTGTATCGACAAGGGTGCATTATATTCTTATCAATTACAAGAAGACATACAGAACAAGTGACGGAGGATAAGAGGGTCTTGATGAAAAAGATATATTACAGGCTTTAAAGGGAAATGGAAAAACAAGGATGAGGGTGGGTTTTAACATGCGAGAGTTCTCGCACGCATACGCTAGTTCTTCATAATGTCATTTGACTTGCTAAATCGGAATCTAATTCATTTGTCATTTAATTCATTCAACGTAGAGAAACTATTCGATCCGCATACGCATCCTAGAATGGTACACTGTTTCAATGTCATGAGTATTTATGGCATGTACTTTACAGTTTTGCAACAGATAGCTAACAACACTACTGTAATACATATATGCGATAATTGGGACATATTCGGGCTAATGTTTTTGTAATTTTTCCTTGAAATCCACTTCCGGAAAACCAATTTTCTGAAACGTGAATTACGTAGCGGTTGGGAAAATATTTATGAAGGGGATAGCTTAATCTGTGTTTTATGTGCGAGAGAAAATACTTTCTTGTACTAATAGAATGGGTTCTTCTGTATCTCAGGAAACAGAAATGCGACACAAGTTATCAAATTAATCAGAAATAGGCGGTAGGCGCTCTAGAGATGCAGATACAGCTCCAAGCGACGCATCTGTGATTTGACGTTAACAGTAATGGGAGTCGGAATTGTGTTAGGTAATTGTATTATGAGAATAGGCTGTGGGCTGTTAACAGAGGTATTCCCAGTTTAGAGGGATTGGCGGTTGAGGCAAATAGCATTTTGGAGCTGCATTGAGGTCTAAACAAGTGTTTGTAAATTTGACGATTGTACGTTTTTTCAATCACTTAAGTTTATTTATATTCATCTCCATATCTACTTTAAACGTAAAAACAGTTAAAACTCTGTGTGACGTAATGTGGGAAGTTGTGCAATATGTACACGTTTTATTGAGCTTTGAGATCCCTAACCTAACTTGCATACATATGAAGTTGAATCATGAATGCAGATAACAACGAACGTTTTCGAAAAGAATTGACAACAAAATATTTGCTCCCGCATAATAAAAATGATTTGCAAAGGCAAATCAGCAACAGATTTAGGCTATTATCTCTTATCGAAACTTCACCCGAAGTCCCTCTAGACGTTTTTCTTCTACAGTTCGTCGCCATAAAGAAGTCTCATTTTATTTGCACCAAATGAAATAAAACAACCGAGTTTTTCAACTCAGTAACCAATATGTTTTCAACTGATTCTCGACAAATTTTGTATTAAAGAACTCAAGAAAATCAGCTACGTGCAATTCCAGACTCACAATTCCAACCCTTTTTTTAACAACTCTGCCACCTTGACGATCAATTCTATTTAGATAAATCACATAAATGGTTAATCACATAAATGATTACACAATTCATAAAACTTAAATATTACATCAAACGTTCTTAATATTTATGTGGAAATAGTTTCGAGTCGTAAACAAACACCCACTCTTTGAGACATTATCATGCGAAAAATTAAATTACAAAATTTTCATAAACTTTAAAACAACAAATAAACAATTTTATTATACTTAAAGTTTAAACAGCAAATGGTTTGCTTCCTTTCAGCAAAATAAACCTAATATAAAAACTAAATAACTTTTAAAAATGCCCATAAATCTTCAATAGTAAGAAAAATTAAACATTTTGAATGAACTTATTGTTTATTCCAGTAGTGATTTCTGCAGCGTGTTCTTGCAAAATTCCAACGGTACCCTGCGGAAACTCTACGTAGATTATTGTATGCAGTCCGTCCGTCCGTCTCTTCGTCCCTTCGTCCGTCCGTCCGTCGGTCTATCCGTCTGTCTATCCGTCTGTCCGTCCGTCTGCCCGTCTTCCAGTCCATCTGCCAAGTTTTTCAATAAAACTTGTGAATTTTGAAAATTTGCAAACAATTGAAATTTGGACCCCCTCCAACTATTGTAGTGCGTTAGTGGCAATAGTGAGTTATCTGAAACAAATTAGTTCCGAATTATATCTATAAATAATATGCACAATTTTAAAAACAGGATATGAGTAGTGTTTGCGTTTTGTGTGAAATTGTAAAAATATGTGAGTTCACGCTCTTATGAGTTACACTTACGGGTCTAATGACCTAAACAGTTGATGCGCCCGGTCAATCACGTTGTTTAATAAATGTGTGCATAATTAAAGGTAGGTACACAAGTTCGATAATTTTTTTATGATATTGAAATGTTTAATTATCACGTCTGACGAATGTATTGTCATTTGGTATTAAGTTTGTTGATTTAAATTTGCATTTGGTGATTGTAGCTACTTTTGTGAGAAGGCGTTTTGATCAGCTCTTGATAGTCCTCTGTGATTGCGTGCAGTACAATTCTCTTTTGTGATTAGTTTCAGTGTTGTAGTTATGTTCGTCAACGCTCCTGCTACCGGTGTCTGTGTTCTGAAAGTGACGAAACGACGTATGAATCTTATCCGCATTGGTGCATTAATTTTCGTGTGATTTTTATGCTTGGGTTAATGAAGATTAGAAATGTTAAATATTTATGTCGCTAGAATTAGACAATGAATTCACTAGGACATTTTTAAAGGATCTTTCTCGTTCATGCTCTATTGAAGGAAAACTAGATACTAAGAGATCTAGTTATACAAGTCCATGCCTTCAAAATTTTATTGAAAATGTAAAATCATACGAAAACAGCATTTGATACGAATATTTAAAAACTTTTTTAAATTGCAAATACACTTGGTTTTTTGTGTATGATTTAAAGACAACTGTTTTGTTTTTCCAGTAAATTGTTTGTAGGTGAGGATACATGATCGAAGATTGGGTTTAAAATAAAGCGAAATAGCAGAGAATGGAAACCCCTTCTATTCGTCAGTTTAAAGATTTAAACCTCGTAGAAGAAAGTTCGAAAAAACATTATGCTTTTGGAAAACACATAAAAAAGTTCGCTGTTAACCATTATTTCGCACATCCAGGGCAGCGGATCAAGATAGCGATGCATTTATCTAAATTACTATTCCGCCATTAGATTGAGTTGCAACCCCCGTTTCTGGGGGCATCAGCCGCTAATATGTTGTAGCACCGCTAGCTTCCGTTCTCACGTTGGAGGAGATCGAACTGAAAGTGAACTAATAATTCTTTTCGCACCATTTAAATTGCACCATCACCCTATTTGTATGAGAGATGTTTATAAATGTCAATTTGTCTGACAATAGATCTTTTAACAGGTGCAGGTCTAAATCTGGCCTCATTCTTTCTTAGAATTGATATTCACTATTTTTCTGTGATGTGAAAAATCATCTGCCGTCACGTACTGGAAGCTACTGAGAAAAAACAAAGGGTACCCCCGGATAAGATGGTAAGAAGCTCCCTAAACCAAATGACATATAAGTAGTTACACTATAACTCTTACATAAACTAATATTTTTGAAAGGTTTCTTAGCCTCCGCCCTACCATCCACATCCCTCTACATCCAAAAACGTGTTTTTTAATTTTTTCGTCTACATAACACAATTTTATCTGATTTAAAGAAATATGAAAAATAAGGAAATAATTCCTACTATAGAATTTTTTTTAATATTTCCTACAAAACACATCTGTCGGAATTTATTTGTACTAAAAAGAGTCGTGTCTCCATGAGGCATGCAAACCTGGTTCAAAAGGCCTAGAACGCATCACTTTTGAGTTATTCGCGATCATAATGTGCGTTGCAATAATCTTTTGTTTTTGTATGTCATAATCTGTAAACTTCTATTTTTTCTTCTGAAATCTGTTCGATGTAGGTTTGGGTGTAATTCGCTATCCACCAGTATCACACAATGTTTAGTGTCGATGGTTTCATATAAACTGACAAAAAAACTAAAGTCTTTCCTTAGCGTATGATATACTTATACAAAGGATTAGAACGCTTTAAAACATAATAATTTGTAATTAGTACATTCCAAAGTCAAAATATTATTGGGTGCTACATCAATGTATATAAATGTATAATAAACACTAAAATAAATGCACAGAACTGTTGCAGACATTATCAAAGTATGTTTAAAGTCAAGGTGATTTGAAGGCGGGAGATTTGAAGGCGGAATAGTAAAAAAATTTTTAACTGCAGCCCAGCAGTCGAAAAAATCTGAAATAAATTCACAATAATTTGTGTTTTAAGAGGAACTTTGATATTTTTTGAGCCTGTTCTGGTAGTGGGACGGGGGCTAAGAGACCTTTCAAAAATATTTTTATGTTATAGTTAAAGTGTAACTTACTCACACGTATGTCATTTGATACTGGGAACTTTTTACCGGGGGTACCCTTTCTACACTTTTCATCAAGCAAATCGCCGTTTCCGCGGGCTTTTGCTGCCCAAGACATTGTAAGAGAATGTCCACCAAGGGTACAAGCGTTCTTCCGGGCGTGAGTTCCAATTCAGGGCAGCGAAACACTAAGCTAATGACATCGCCCACGCCCTTGACGAATCCGTAATTTCGCGCAGCGCAGCGCCTACCTATCCGAGCACTAGTTCTTCGACTTTGAGAAAGAGAAACCCGATGTGATGCCAATTTGTGTTGGCGGCATTCAAGTATGGTTAACATTGTTTGCCAACCTTCTATTATTTTTGACTCAGACGCATCAATGTATGATGGTTTGGTTGAATGCGTTTGTAGTACACCCCATTTAACATTTGGCCATTAGTCATTTGTATCATTATCCATGCTGGTGTCACCTGGTGGATTAGTTCGAAAACAACAATACCTGTAATAATCATTGTTTCGTTCGATAAGATGTCTCAGAGCGACTCGGAAGCCGATGATTGGTTGATTTAAATTATGATAATTAATGAGCTAATTATTACCTTCGGAGCCGTTAAAAGCCGCCTTACCGAATACACTGCATATATGTTGTCAGTGGGTGCTTATAATGAGGGTCACTTTACGCCAAAATGACAGCATTTTCAAATTAAATTTAGAAACTACGTTAGAAATTTTAAAAATTAAAATTTAATTGCTATGATTGAACTGTATAATCGTAAATTTTAATTGACTAATCGACCTGCATATTATCTGCGTAGTTGTGTTTATTAATCGTATAAAATAATCGATTGTCGTACTAATTGCGATTAGTCACTTGTAACTAACTGACGAATAAACAAAATAAATTCACAGATTTATTATTCCGAGACATAATGTTCCCAGAAATGAACCACTGCTTTCCACCCAGCAAACTGTCTGACACAACCGGTAGTAGAGATCTTAGCGAGCAATGACAGTACTATGTGAGTCGTTCGCTACAGCAAAAGTTGACCATGGTGTTAGTGAACAGCGTGGACATAACTGACCATTTTTTCAGTAATTTCAATACGTGACTGCAGCTAACTTTTCCCAGCAGATATAAGTCGTGAATATTTTTCAATAGAAAAAAAAATCAGACCCGATTTCGATCAGCACTTGTTGAAAGGTCCCTTGTGAGATAAATCAATGTTATGTCATTCGAAAGTCTCTACGAGTTTCTATTTTCTTTCACAATCAAGTATTTAAGAATACCTATATCATGAATTAATTGGCACTCTCCTAGTTACATAAACATTTCGTATGCTATTTCTAAGATGATGTCCCTGAAAACACGTTTGGAAAATTATTTTTAAAAAGCAGGATAGTTTATGTTCAAAATACAATAATTAGTATAAGTGAATGCTCTCAAAAATATAGACTAATCATCACATTACATAATAAATTGCTGCACTATTTAAAGATGAGTATTTAATAAAGAAAGACACAAGCAAATGTTAAATAGAAATTGTCCTTAAATAAAAACTATTGACCATAATTGAAATATGTTGGCCTTCAATTGTTGACAAAGGGAACGTCTTTTAAAATGGTAATGCAGGTGAATAATTTCATTCGGTGAAAAAAAACACACTAGCAGGTCTCTTATAATGCTAGCAAAAAATAATTGCTTTATCGCTTTGGCTTCAGAACCATATATCCCGTAGAAGTTTTTCTTGAAATTTTCCAATTTTGTCGCAGCCTGTATGTCACTAATGCGCATATACATGTAGTAATTCGCAAACAGTGCGTGCATAGCAATTCTGACGGCCGGTTAGCAGGATAAGGTTCTGGCGCTCTAATGACGGACGCTTGTGCCGCGCTTGATATAAAGTTGTAGCGACATGTAATACACAGGGTAAGTCACGTAACTTTAGCACCTTCTGCAATTTTCGAACGGTTTAAGTTATTGCGATGCAATTTTAACGAAGGTGCATGAGGGAATGTGGCTAATCGATACATGTATTCATTTCTATTTTAACACTTGTATTTTACGAGATATTGAGGTAACTTTGTTTTTTCAAATCAAAGTTAAAACAAAAAACAAAGTTACCTCAATATCTCGTAAAATACAAGTGATAAAATAGAAATGAATACATGTATCGATTAACCCCATTCCCTCATGCACCTCCGTTAAAATTGCATTGCAATAACTACAACAGTTCAAAAGCAGCAGGACGTGCTAAAGTTACGTGACTTACCTGTATATACTACCTACGTCTGTCCGTCAAGATATATGTTTATAGGTGTCCCTATACGTTCGTAAAAGCTTGCAATATATTGATATCTGTTAAAAGTAAATAAAAATACTTATGACTTAAACTCAATAGTTTTCACAGAGTCTATGCTTTCATGTTGAAACTTCAAATCAATTTAATCTGAAATTAAAAACGTACTGGCATTTTTCTTTCACACAATATTATTATATCCATTTTAGATTAGTAGACGCAGTTTGGTTGAAATGAATAGTTGGTAAATGTATTTTTTAATATAAAAATACCTAAATGTGCGTGAGATCTGTGCCATATACTATACTGAAATTTACGGTTTGACTTGAGTTTTTATCTTCCCTTTTCGTTTTATAGTGACTAACCAACGCTCACTCTGCAAATTGAGAATATAAGAACATTGTATTGACTGAGAGGAAAATATTGGATACTGAAAGGCATTTTACTGTTATTCTTGGAGGCGAGGCGTTTGATCGTCGAGTAAATGGACTGTTAAAGTTTTTCTTTATTCTTTTCAGAAGTGCAGTTGTTATTATAATGATTTCATTTGTTACTTTTAGTACTTGTTCGTATTTTAATTGTATAGTATCATAATTAAATAGTTCATCCAATGTTAAAACTTATTAAGATATTCAATTATTTCTGTATTGACGCATTGGGAAATTATGGAATTTAAAACGAATTGTAAGCGAAAGTTTGTAAAGTAGCTTACTTCGTTTTAATAAAATTTCTTGAAACATTTTTTTAGTACGCTTGCAATGTTTCTAACGGTGATCAACAGTGTTCCTGAAATAGACAAGTAAATTACAACGCAATGTGAAAACAATTTGAGCGCATATTCTTCAACGAGTCACTTTCTAATGTCACAACTAGATTATACGAATTTGGAAGTCTCCGTAACCTTCATCGCGTATCATTCCTCGAACAATGTTCATTAGAAACGCAATACAAGTCAGAATGTAAAACTGAAATCCCTGGAAAAACCTTAGGTTGAACGAGAAGAAATAAAGTAAAAAAAAAGAAGAAACGCAATATTTGTGTGGCAATATCTTACATTATTCGCAGGGCGCCGGGAAAATATTTATTTTATAGCTTCTTCCTAGCCCCTAGTTATGTGCCTCAACCGACCCCCAAACTCGTCGTAAATAGGTACTACATTGCCAATCATTCTTATTTTGTCATAAAGTCTTAAAATAGTTGCATAACCCATTGTAGCACGTGTAAGATAACGAAGAGCATATTCCCGATCTGCGACGACAGCGTTACAATTACATTAGCAGAAAATAAGGTCAATATCACAATATTCATTTATGACAGTAGTGCGACATCGCTAAACTATATCCCTTAAAGCACTCCGAAAACAATTTGTCAGTAACACCTTGAACACATGCATTTTGCGAAGGTTTTCCATGCGAAAGGTCATTCGGCTACGAAGTGATTCAAATGAGCTGAAGAAAATCGTAAAGGAAGTTCAGTCAAAAACGGTTACTGAAAAGTTAGGCGCATTTTTCAAGATGCGATTACGTGAAAACTTTGGGGAATATACACAAAATGCAACTAATGTTTTCGACATTGATTGGTGAGTTCTTTCAAAAACTAAGAGCTTTTACGAACGTATAGTGACACCAGTATTTAGCATAGAGTAGTGTTACATATAAGCATATTATTATGCAAAGAATATGCATATGAATGAACGTTCGCTATTGTGGGTCAAAAAAATCTATTTAAAAGGTTTCATTTAAAACAAAGTAGTCTCGATAGCCTTTAAAAATGTAGTTTTTACAATGTAATAGTAAGTAGTAGTGCAAGGAAGTAGTTGGGCGTATAGCAATTTTTCCTCATTCTAGTATTTATCTAGATTTTGAACTATTTTTACTTTCTCGTATACGTTAGAAAAGGGAAGGCATTATAATACTATATACTATGAATTTTCGTTCGTAAGATGAGTGTTTAATGTTCTTTTGAAGTGTTCTTCCAATTTCACTTCTTGCAAATATTAGGATCAAGGTCTATTAGTGCTGTTCCAAAGATTGGTTCTGTGTTTTAGAAGTGTCAGGTATTTTTATGCCTCAGAAGCGTGTTGTCTGTCCATGTGATCATCCGTCCGTAAGTAAACAACTCTGGCGTTTAAAGCGCACAGAGAACTTTCACCAAAATAGATATTTTGCGATCGATCTGGCAGATAATATTGGTCCTAGAATTTATTGTAGGTATTGTAATTTTGGGGATAGTTTACAAGACGTCCTTATGATACCGAAAATGTTCTTATCAATGGCTTATTTTTTTTACTTCCTCGCTACAGAGTAGAGAGAAAGTTATGTAATGCTGCGCGAGAAACGGCGAACACATGGCAGAAAAATCTCGTATTACAGGGTCCTTGAAACGAAAAGTGGAAAAACCCAGTTGCTAAATTAAGAGAAAATCCGCTAACACGTGTTGTAACCAAAATACATGTTTTCTGGATCCTTGATACAGAAAGATTGAATGACGGCAAAAAGTATGTTTGTCCGACTCGGTGTGGGTTGTCGTTCTTGCATGAAGGATGTCCTGCACATTACGCTCAAGTTACGAGAGCGTTGTTAATAAAGCTTTTTCAGACAGGTGGATAGGACGGGATAGAATTGTAAGGTGGCCAGCACACTCCCTCGACCTTCTCTCTCTGAGGTAACGTGAAAGACGTAATCTACGCGGCAGCTCCTATGTATTCGTGGGTCTTTTTAACTGACCTTATATGAAGCCAGAGGACTTGCGGAGACGCATTACGAAGCATGTGGCCACAAACAGCACGGAACTCTGCAATCCGTTCGACGCTCACTGGAGACGCGATTACAGATGTGCCTTATTGTCGATTGTGCCTTACGGTCACATTGAGCGTATGATGTAAAAATACGATTGATATGAAAGTGATAGCCTGCTGGTATTGCACCTGTGAGGCTGACATTTATTTTCAGTGCTTATTTTCACGCAATTTCTTATTATTTTTCTACAAAGCCGCAAAGCAACAGTACTACATTTGTATTAAAATTTTCACGTTGCATAACATAAAAATAAAATGTACAAATTGCTATTGCATACTTACAGTACTATTAATTTCCTAGTATATTTATGGCCCTTTCCCGTTTTGTTGTTTCTCAAACTTAAAATGAACACAATCATTGCAACAGTGCAACGATTTTGCTTTAACTCAAAAATGCAACTATTCGGCCACAGCAAGGCCCTCGCCGTCATCTAAATGCTACTAGTGTAGTGCTGTGATGTCGAGTATACAGCGTTCGGATTAGTTGTTCAGGCTGTTTTGCACAGAATTACTTTTCAAATGTTACCAAGTGTTTTATCACCACATTGCTCTTTTCACTAACTTTCCAATACATCTAAAAAATGTATAATTTTTCCTAAAAACAAAAATGGTTCAATATCTCGGTAAATATGAGTATGACGAAAAATTCCTGAACGTCCAACTACTTGATTACACTACTACTTACTATTACTTACTGAAAACTTCATTTCAATATCTGGGACCGTTTATAAAATGTTTCAATGGAGGTAGCCACTGTAAATGGGTCGCCCAGGGCGTTTCAGCTAAAAAATCAAGGACCTTAACCTCCGCGGCGTACAAACTACTCCTTTTATTCTTGTGTACTTTGGTGTCAATGGTGGTGTAGAGCTCACAACTCGCAATGGACACGTCACTCCCCCGCGCTCTGCCAAGTCATGAATTTCCAAACACGACCCCGGATTTAAAGCCATTGATTTGGAATGAATTAATTAATAAACACAGTCAAATTGCTGAATTGTTATTTTTTTCTCAAAACCTGTCCATTGATGTAAAAAAAAGTATTGTTTCATTAAAAAAAGGTTCATCCAAAATCATTAAAATAATGCAGCCAAAACGCTAATAACGACACCTAATGAGTCCCTACATCGTGTATCGTGTGGTGAAAATGCCATCTCAATAAAGTGTACGGTTTAGAAAATTTGAAGTGGGTGCTTTAGCCGGGAGAGCCTGTTTGTGTATATATACATAGTTGTGTCACATAACTTTAGCATCCTCTACATTTTTTGAACGGGTGAAGTTATTGCAGTGCAATTTGCGCGGAAGTGCATGAAGGAATGGGGCTAATTGATACATGTATTCATTTCTATTTTATCACTTGTATTTTTCGAGATATTGACGTAACTTTGTTTTTTCAAAGAAACTATATACTTTCTTAATCTGTTATGACGAGCGTAAAAAGACGAATCCAATGATATGAATATTATCATATGTTATATCATTTTTGGAATAATTTTGATTTTTTGCGACTCGTGTTTAACGTGTATTTTGAATGTAACGGTCCCCCACACAATGTCACGCAGCGCTCCCCCTGCGAACGCCCTCTCGGTCAAGGAAAGCTGATCGAAGAATTTGAAGATACTAATCGTATTTCAAATCTTCACAAAATTGTTGGAATTTTTTCCTGAACACTGTATTCCAGCCATTCGCATTTTCAGATTTTTTGTCTTTCTTTGATTGAAGGACTGAAAATAACGATTTGGCATGTAGTACGTATTGAAATATAATTGTTTGTTACATCAACTCCCTTATTTGGGTTTCATTTCGCAAGGATATAAATGGGATCTTATTACTCTGGAATCAAAGAGTATTGCACATTTTGAACAAACAATTTTAATGTTAATGTTCATAAAATAATAACTTGGGGTTAGAAAATTCAGTGAGATAATAACAATAATTAATCACTAAAATTAAAATACACAGTCTGTCCGGGTTCTAGTGCAAATTATTATTATTTTTTGAACTTTTTTTACTGTCGCCCTATGTCTTTGCGAATGATATCGTTATAGATTGCGAATGATTATCGTTATCGAAATTTATACTATTTCCTCTCATAATTTTGTAGCGTCATTTGCAATACGTCATGCGTCACAATGCGAAAGGAACAGTAGCACTGTGTTGAGGCACGTCGGAAAATGGCGTTGGAGCAATACGTCAACGTAGAGTTCTGTTTCCGATTTCAGGCAAAGGCATGGCTGAAACTGCTGAAAGGTACCCAAATTTTATAATGACGAGACATGGCGCATCCAATATGAACCACTAACAAAGCGACAAAGTATGGAATGGTTGTGCTCTAGAAAGAAAAGAAAACCGACGAAAATTCGTATACAGAAAAGTGTGAAGTCATTACTGACAGTATTTTTCGATACCAAGGGAACCATTTATAGAGTGTTTGTGCCGGAAGGTCAAACAGTAAACTCAGAATATTATTTAAATATCTTAAACCGATTTTCGTGAAGATTAATCGAGTACGGACTGAATATTGAGAAAAGGCTCTTGATCGTTCAGCATGACGATGACCCGGCCCACAAATCTAAGGAAGTCTGTAACTTTTTGGCTAAGAAATGCATCTTTATGCTCGAACATCTGGCTTGTTCGCCAGATCTTGTACCCTGCGACGATTGGCTGCTTCCAAAATTGAAGATAGCGATGAAGGCATCACAACACCATAAAGGACTTTCTTGAAAGTTCGACCGCGGTACCGGGAGCGGTAGCTCAGTGCATCAACTGATGTCACTGCAGCGCTGGGAGGTCCTAGGTTCGAGTCCTGACGACGGCAGGATTTTCGACACTAGCTTTATAGCTAGGTCGAATTCAGTCGCGATCTGGAGGAGAATTCTAGCGGCCGGCTGCTCTCATAGGTAGTTTTCCGTGGTTTCTCCGATCAACACCAGGCGAATGCCGGAGCAGTACCCTAACAAACGGGCCACGGACCGCGCGCAATCTATCCTTCCTCTTCCCTGTCCTATCCTCTCCCCTTACACACTTACACTAACACGCACTACACTACCACATGTTTCGGGAGACCGGTCGGGAGCTTAGAGCTTGTCCCGGCTGGGGTGGTGCCCCGCTGGTGGGAAAGTCCTGGGAGGGGGAAACCCGACCGGAGGGGGAAAGCCGACGGTAGGTCGGTGTCGGATCTCGCCATCCAGCGCGGGAAGATCACCGCCAATTCCCGAGAGAGAAAACATGCACTATACTAACAGGACTAATCAAAGCAGTTGACGCGACCGGAAACACGAAAAATCAATCAATCGACCGCGATCTTACATTCAGTTCCAAAAAATGACTACAGTAAATGCTTTCAACAATTTTGAAATCATTGTTAGCAGTGCGTTGAGTGAAATTAGTATTTTTAATAAAAATACAAAAATAAAAACGTCATTGGCGTTTTTCTATTTTAACTGAACCAGTCGCACCAGAATTCGGACTGACTGTGTATATTCCAAAAATATTGTAAAAAAATACTAAATAAAGGTAAACACTCTGCATTTCTACTCAATTTACTTACTCAAAAACTGATTATCTAACATGACAATAAGTATATCATTGGATTCATCTTTTTACGATCGTAATGATAGATTAAAAATGTGTAGTTGCATTAGAAAAACACAAAGTTACGTTAATATCTCGTAAAATACAAATGATAAAATAGAAATGAATTCATGTATCAATTAACCACATTTCCTCATGCACTTCAGTGAAACTTGAATTGCAATAATTGAACCATTCAAAAACTGCAGGAGCTGAAAAGTATAAAATTTATAAAAAAAACAATGAACTCTTTATGATTATGCATTTTTTTTAAAAAAAATTGTTGCGTCTATAAATGGACGCAACGCGCTCCAAGCCCTTTAAGGGGCGTTGAGCACTTTTGCGCTTGGGAGTAATCCTCCATTGTCTTTAAGTCATGTCACGTCACATCGCAGTCAGTAGTCAAGAGGACCGCCAGGTAGCATATCCACGTACGCACCTCCTGCGTCACAACCCAGCGGCCAGAATTGGGAAGGAATAAGGATAGGGGTAGGGTTTAGGACGCTTCACAGGGGTTGGACTAGCCCTTGTGAAACACCCAAACTCGTTTCGTTGGAACAAATTTCCCATGAGATTCGACGGGAATCGAACCCGGATCTCAGTGGTAAAAGGCTAGCGACTTCGCTATAAGTAAAAGACGAGCGAGCTTAAAATATTTAAAGTATAATAAATATTTAAAATATTTAAGTTAGTTATACTGTGTAGTACAGAGAAAGCAATTTAAACATCCATTTTACATGTTCGAGGATAAATACAATTTCTTTATTGATAATGCCAACTATTCATATGTATGTTGTTGTGTAAGTTCAAAACTTTAATTGCTCAACTAATAAAATGTCTGTTTTACTTTTCAGAAAACAGAAGGAACAGAAGAAAGGTCCTGGATACAAAACTTACATTATGTCCGTGGACACAATGCTAGGTGAAGAGCATGAAGGTAGCTATTCAGTTGTAGAAATTTTAATACATGAAATGAATGTTAATGTTATTTTCTTAGTTGATTTACAAGCATTTCTAATATTAGCTACGTTGTTTCAATATGAATGTATTATTCATTTCTGTACTTAATGTGTAATGTGAATGTAGAAGCCGAGGAAACACCAAAAAATAGTAATTCAATTTAAGTTGAGGGAATAAACCAGGTGAAAGATAAGTAAAATGTATTATTTTTTGAAATCTTATTCTGCGTAATACACGAGAAGTTTGTCAAGAATGGAATATCACATTTCGTGAAGGTACAGCAATAATATACACGCAAAAGTTGTATGCAGTGTTAATGAATTTCCAAGAATTGGCATGCTGTTTTTCTGCATCTACCTATTAAGTAAGACAGTTTTATTAGTATTTCTTCTGTGTGTCATAATAAAAAATTCGATGATTTTGTGCTCAATTAAATACATCAAAGAACTCCACCAGCATTTCCTAAAATGTTATAAAAGAGACATTGACCATTTAATGAACCTATTTTAGGACCTAAACCGGCTCTTTTTTGTGTCTAAAGGCACTACGTCTATTTATGATTTCTTTCAGGAGATCAGTATTATTATTATTTTCGTATGGGTTAACTTGCGGGGAGACTGCCCGTAGGCAGTGTTCCGCACCCGAGTTTCGACCCAGGCTTCCTTCGAAGCCTACCCCCGACGCGGGTCTGGGGACTTTTATCTAAGCAGGCGCACCCCGTGGGCAGTTCCGTCTGCGCCTGGGATTTGACTCTCACTTTCTCCGCCAGATGTCGGGCTCAGTTGACTATATCCGAACTGTCTGGTTGGGAGAAAGTGGGATCTCGTTAGGGCGGGATGTTATCGGAGGGATTTAATTTTGCCGGGCATCCTGCCAGGGTTCTTTTACATGCCACAAGAGTGACATGGCTACTGTGGATTTTCCGCCCTTCGAAAATCCGGGTTCCATGGCCGGGATCGAACCCGCGCACTGGGGGCTCAGAGGCCAGTAAGCTAACCCCTCACCCACCGAGGAGCCCACAGGAGATCAGTGATATCGCTTTTCACTGGCATGTAAAATTTAACAAAACAATTCAGGCAAAAATCGCCCACTTACGTGAAAACTGGAATTGTCTGAATACAATTAGTGAATCTGTCGGTCCGGGGCTAAGGCAGTAGTGTCTTAGTGATCTCGAACCAAAGGGTCGCGGGTTCGAGTCCCGCCTCGGGCATGGTTGTATTTGTGTTTGTCCTTTCACCACTTATCATCACCATTTCGTTTCATCTTCATAGTTACCATACCGCTAACTCCAATAGCGGTCGCTAATGACCTAGATGTTGATGCGACCTTAAAAAAATAGTAAATTCGTATTTTCATATTACGTGTCCGCGTACCTGTCTGTATCATTCTGGTAATAGCATAAAGTTAAGAAAACAATAGCACATTCAAGACTGAAAAATGTCTCACTCCATTCGTTATGAACTCAGCATTTCGGCAAAAATAATTACTTTTATGAAAGTTATACTTTCATGGTTGAAGATAACGGTCACGTGCAAGTAATTTCATCGACTTTTTCAGTGCTTAGGTCGCTCGACTGTCGCTTTATAACGCTGTGCTTCTTTTCTTTTGTATTCAGTGCTTTATGTTCCGTGATCCATTGAAGAGTCATTCAGTGGTTGAAATAGCTTGATATTTAATGCATTTTTCACGCTTGTAACAGATTTAGCAAGAAACTTTTGTTTCTCTTGCTCAATAATTCCGGTTAGAGAAGTTGACTCCACAGAAACCGACCGATTCTTTATTATCAAAAGTGAAGAATCAGACTTGAATAATGATCCCTTCGGAGTAAAATAAATAATGAAGATTTCGGGGACGTTATGTGAGTTTGTGAAGTACATATAGGGAATCCTCTATTGAAAATAGCAAGATTTGGAATTTCTTTAGAATTTTCATTTGACACAAAAATGTGTACAAATGTCCAAGAATAAACATTTTTAAGTGAACTTTGCTGAGCAAAGTGTATTGATCTTGAATCGCCAATTTATCTCGTTATCAACAAGATTCGGGCTTCACCAACACTATCAGAGTGATCATTGTTATTAACCTTCATGCAAGTTCAGATTATATAACTTGTGAGGAACTATATCAGATTATTACTTTTTGCCCCTACTTCGTAAGAAGAGAAAGTATTGTAATTATACAGCAAAAAATAAAAAAATAAAACTTTTCGACAGAAAACCTCTTATTGCCAGGCACTTGTAACGAAACATTGGATAAATATTTTTCGCATGTATATTAAATTATTTCCACTATCACATTGCGTAGTGACAATCCTTGTTTTTTGGTGGATACCGAAAATTCCATTGACGGCAAAACGGTCTGTCCGTCTCTCTACTCCATCTATAGAACGATTTTCCTAAGGATGAGCCAAAGTGACAGTGCTGGCAACATAACTGAAGGTTCTGTGGTCGTTGTGCCCTCGAACCCATTAGACTCCCTTCCTGCATACGTTTGTTTGCAGTTGGCTAACGTGTAAGTAGCTTCGACGCTTTATTTTGTGATGTCCTCGTCCGACGAAAATATATGTGCGCTTTGAGAAATAATTGAAATTAGGAAGTGCAGTGTTATGTGCTCTTCTGTAAAAATTATTTTTTTCTATTAACATTACATTGAATTTACTTTTCATGTGATAAATATTATGTTTATTTTATAACCGAGATGCGTACTGGTGCACGTTTCCGTCTATTGTGCTGTTGTTTGGCGAGCTGTGATTGAGAGCTTTCTATTTATATTCGTGGCAGTTTACTTTTTGTGAGAGCATGTTAAGAGATTTCCCACATATGTAATTAAATTTAAATATTTCCCGGACTCGCGTACGTGTATATACCTCAGCAAAACTCTTAGATTTCTGCATAGGGATGTTTTCACAGGAGCCATAACCCAACACTTTACGAAGAGGCGTGGCTGAACAGCTGTCGCGGCGGAGGGATACTTCTCTGAAATACATGTAATGTTCACTTGTTACGCGAACTGTCACTTTGGCTCATCCTTACGAAAATCCTTCTATATCTGTTCGTCTGTCCATCCGTCTGTCTGTGATCGACGCTAGCAGCAAGAGAGTCCATACAGTCCGTCCAGACAATTTTCTCCCAAATTGATATCCTCCAGGATCGATTTAAAAGAACTCGATGTCCTCTGAGTTTGAAACGAATGTTTTCATTTTGGGGAACTTTACATGGAGACTCAAAAATGTTTTCAAAGTTTTCTTAAAAATGGCTCCAAATTATTTAATTAAACTTCATTCCCGAGTAGGTAAAGGACGCTTTAAAGAAAAGCATAGGTATCATTGAAATTCGTAAATTTTTCGAAAATTGCAAAAGTTTAAATATTTTTCGTCATCCTCCTACAACTACGATACAGGTTTTTAAAAAATAAAATTTGTTGTTCAAAACAAGCTCTAAAAATATTATCATGTTCGAAAATGTGCGTAGTTTTCGCGTAATTTTGCGTGAAATATAAGAAATGTTTCAACAAGTATATTCTCAAAAGTATTTTTGTATTCTCAAAAGTTGTTTTCATCATATGTAGCAAACACGGTAAAAAGGTGCTGGTCCCATTTTCGACGAACTCTGTATTCTGAAAATTGCAAAAAAATTAACATTACAAAAGTACAATATTGAAAAAAGAGATTTTTGCCTTCAACGAAACCCGTTTTGAAGAGCCATCATTACAAATGATGCAAGATAGTATATTCTGTTGTTTACCCAGTAGTTTGGCTCGTTATATGTATTCAATACCCAAAGGAACAATTAAAATCCTATATCATCGCTGTGCAGGACAGTTCCGACATTTTGATTGATGAACGTGAATGGCTTCAGACTTTCATGGGCGTTGATGTTAGTGGTTCCCATTTGGTAGATAGCCTTAAGCCGTCGAACAGCACCATTATAAGGTTTTAGCACCCACCTATTCCTTTATCGGAAAAACGTTTCGCCGATGTAAACGATGCCGTTTGCTTTCACGGAAGTGTATGATCGAGGACGCATCCAAAACGCGAAACCTCCAATCATTTTTTTATTGTTCTTAAATTTTAATTCTAGTTTGTACATAATTATCAATTTCTAATTGCAGCGAGTACACACCATCAACACACACATCGTCTTGTACAAAAGTGCAAGATAGAAATCCAGTCGACTCAATTGACACTTTGCTGATCGCATTCAGTTTGTTTGCAAAGATTGATAAATAATACTAGCGGCTTGCACCAGCAAAGACTCCGCAGAACAAAACCATATAAAATGGTTTTCTAAAAAATAGCACGAACACTGCTCAATAAACAATAAAATAATCTAGTATAACATTGCAAATTAAAAATATTTGAACAAAAACATTCTTCACGAATATGGCAACCACATACTGTGGTATGCACAACAGTTCTTGACATGCCAAGAATATAAACTAGTGATGCTACAACACACACTTTATCGCATTATTTGTAACCGCTGCGTGGTAATGGTAATACTACTACTTGAACCTCCAAAATTGCTATCAGCACCATTTTTTTCTCTGCGCCGAGAATCGAATTCAGGGCCATTAATTTAATTCAATAAGCGCTTTATCGCTACACCATGCAGTTCCTCGGTCGCTCTTACTTTTACCGGCGCCAATTGAAGATTGTTTTCCTTAATAAAATTTGCTCTTTAATGACTTGACGTAAGGTCATGAACAATTTTTCGAATACAAAAGTAGTTTTCGTGTAATTTTGCGTGAAATTTAGACAATTTTTAAATATTTTTTAAAAAAAGAATCTACGTTTATTCTTTAAATTTTCTTCACGTATGTACGAAAGTGGCACAATAACCATTTTCGGCGTACTCTTCGGATTGTAAAGTATACCCAAAAATGAGAATATCTGTTTCAAACGCGCAAGGTCTAGTTCGTCCACATCGCTCCGGGATAACCAATTTTGGAGGAAATCGACTGAACGGTACATGCGCTAACACAGATGGACGGATGGATCCATAGGAAGAGCGCATTGTTATTAGGTGGAGGAAATATTCCACGAATACAGTAGAGCGAAAATGAGAAATATGAAATATATCTTAAATTAGAAACACATTGTTATTGCTCTGTCATTCTTCAGATGACCCGACCCATTGAAAGATTTAGAGGTCATCCGCGAGACTCCTACCTTCAATAGACGGTACAACAAAGTAGTGCAGTGTCATTTCTGGCAAACCCTATCTTTTCGAAAATTGCATAAAATTAAAATTTTAAAACGCACCGCAAGTTAACTCGATGGACCTGAGTTCGAGTCTGGACCCGGAAAAAAGGGCTGCTTGGAAATACTTTTGCAGGTTTATAGTCGTATAATATTATAGAGCCGTTACAAATAAGGCGTGAAAATATGTGCAGTTGTAGCACCCGTACTTTGTACTTTCTCGTATACGTACGTATATACGGAGTAATATAAGTAGTATAGAAAAAGTTTTGTAATGCTGCACGAAAAACCGGCGAATTTTCGGCAGAAAGAAATTCATTGACGAACTCTGATAACGAGAAAGTGGATAAATCCAGTTGCTGAATTAAGAGAAAAAAATCCTCTAACACGTGGTGTAGCCAGAATCCCAGTTTTGTGGATCTTTGATGAACCAATTGAAAAACCAATTTAAAGCAAAACGACCGTCCGACTGTCCGTCCGTACGTGAACAATAATAGCGCCGAAACCATGCGTAGGATTTTTTCCAAAATGAAGAAACACCTGTCCATCTGACTCTAGTTGGAGCTTTGAAATTTTGAAAAACATTTATAATTTGGGGGTACTTCACATGAAGCCCCCGGACTTTTTCAAAATTTCAAAAAGGCTCCAAATTTCTTCTTTAAATTTATTGTAAGAATAGAGTAAAATACACTTATAAAGGTGGCATAGGTCCTATTTTCACTATTTACTCCAAATTTTCGAAAATTGCAAAATTTTGATTTTTTTCGGCGTCTTTCTACAAAATTGAAGATAGAGATTTTTCCTTTAAATGAAATTTGTTGTCCATAATTAGTTCTTTCATTAAGGTCTTGTACATTCTGTTGAAAATTTTAGCAGTTTTCTTGTAATATCGCGTGCAATATTTGCAATTAAAAAAATTAAAAAATAGATTTTCTCAAAAACGGCTCCAAATTTTTTTCTTTAAACTTTTGGAAGAATAGTGCTAAATGCAGTCTATAAGATGACATAAACGCCATAATGCTCTATTCTTTTGTTTTTTCAAAATATACAAAAATGTAAATTTTTTGGTTGTGTCGCGGAGCTCATATCAACATTAGCGACAATTTGTTCACATTATTGTATTTATGTGTACCTATGCTTTAAATAAAGTCATAAAATTTCTCGAAAACTGAAGTTTTTGTGAAAATGAGCACAAAATTCCGCATTTTCAAAAAAATTAAAAACAAGATTTTCTCAAAAATGCCTCCAAATTTTTCCTTTAAACTTTTCCAACGGATAGTGCTAATTGAACTGTTTAAAATGACGTACTGTTAATTTTGGTGTATTCTTTTGTTCTTTCAAAAATTACACAAATGATATTTTTTGAAATATCTCTCACACCGTTAAAATGCACTTTTCCAGCGATTTGTATACATTATTTTATAAATGAGTGAATGTGCTTCAAATGACTTCAAATGAAGTTTTTCGAAAATTCAGTAGATTCCTGGGAAGAGAGCTTCAAATTTTGCATTTACAGTAACGCTTTAACGCATTTTTTTTGTTAAAACGGTTCTAAGTTTTTCAATGAAAATTGCCATTTAGGTCGAGGTTCTACTCTTTTTTTAATTTTCTTAAAGTAATATTCCGGTTCTCCAATTAGGAAACAGAAAAGTTGAGAAAACGTCAAAAATTGCTTTTTTAGGGGCGATAGATGACAGCTGACAAAAGGGATAAAACCGTGCGGCCCTTTTGAGGACAGAGCTCACTGTACATGATATACCTTTCTTAGTACACAAGTTTCTTATTACACAAGTTCAAAGATCAAAAACTATAATTCCGTTTTCACTGATACCATTTCATGATTTCGCTAGTGGTACTACAACAGCATCTACTTTCGCATTATTTTTAGATTAGAAATTTCCGAAAATTCGTGGAGTTCAATAAAAAAAAAGGCCTGCGCCATTTTTTTGAGCGTCTCTTCTTCTACTTGTGGATAGAATCTGAAGAAAAAATTTTGACCGGTATTTGAGAAAATGTTTTTTTTAAATTTACATTCACTTCAGGCAGAGGATACTTGAAAACTGCTCGTTTTATCAAAAAAATTGTACACGACTTTTTTGAAGAGCTGATTTTTTGGAACAGATTTTATTAAAGATAATCTTTATATTCACTTTGACAATTTACGTTTTGCAATTTTTGAAAATACGGAGAGTTCGCCAAAAATGGGACAAACACCTTTTTTTATCGGCCATTGCCCCACACGAGGGAAAAATTGGAGCGATTTTTGAGAAAAATTATTTTTTAAATGCGTAAATTTAAAGAACTAATTACATAAATACTACTCGTTTTTTTAAAAAATTGTCTATGACCTTTCTTAAAGATCTGATTTTTAGAACAAATTTAACGGAAAAATCTATATCTTCAGTTTGGTAGTTTAGAAATGTTAACTTCTTGCAATTTTTGAAAATCCAATGTGCACTCCAGAAATGCGCTCAGCATCAATTTTTTTGACATCAATTGATGCATACGAAAAAAAATTTTAATAAAAATATTGAAACCGTTTTTGAGAAAAAAAATTGTATAAAAAATAAAAATTGCCTATATTTCATGCAAAATTACGCGAAAACGACTCATATTTTCGCAAAATCGTACATGACCTTATTTAAAGATCTCTCTTTAAGGACAGACAGAAGGTTCTTGGGCTCAAAAAATGCAATTTTGTTTTTTAACCATAAATTTCTTTGAACTTTTCTGAACAAGGTAATATATTTTGTTTTTTGAATTCGGACATTTTAAGTCTTTTCAATGGGCATTTAAATACCTGCGCCATGTTGATTTAAATGCCACTCGGGCAACACTATTTGCTTCTTTGGCCCTTTTCCGGTAAGTTAATTTTTTAAAACTTAGGTGCAATTTTCTCTTAAATGAAACAAGATATTCACATGATTATTTTTACAGTAGTTTGTCAATTTGAGTTTAGGTAACAGGCTAAAAAATGATAATTTTGCAATTTTTAATAACAATATTAAATTAAAATAATGGAAAAAACATGTGTATAAAAAACTAAAATTTTACAATTTTTTCTGTAATATTATATCAAGAAACAAAATAAATTTTAGCCTGTTATCTCAAATAGAATCAGTACTTTCATTAAAAAAACAAGAAGTTTCTACTGCTAACAGTTTCTGTAAAAATGGTACAGAAGTATGATATTGTTTATCCCAACTTAAATTGTCAATGTATATTTGTTTTAGGCTGATGTCAAAACAATCTTTTGTAGACCACTGAAAAAATACATAATGATCAGAAAATGGGTAATTTCAAAATATCCAAATTTCAAGTTCTTATCTTTATGCAATCAAAAGTTATAATAGTTGGAAATGGAGCAAAAATTGTATCAAAATTTGGCCCATAACGTTCCGTCTCTCCAAGTACATATTTCATTAAAAAAGTGTCTATATTAAATAGTTGTAGGAAGACGCCGAAAAAAATTAACTTTTGCAATATTCGAAAAATCAGTGATTCAACGAAAATAAGACCAGCATTGACAGTCAAACATCATGTAGAATACCATAAATTAGAATCAGAAAGAAATCAATGTAACTGCCCAAAAGGATAAAAGACGGTTTAAATACCAAAGCTGGATGCATACAGACAATATTTTCCTTATGTTAGTTAAAAATATAAGTTTTTATAAGGTATGCAATGTAAATGTATAATGTACAATGAATAATGAGGTCGCTGATTACCATTGCAGTTAAAAAGCGACTTAAAATAAAGACAAAACGCAAACCTGCATTATTCTTTTAAGCGTCCTTTACGGTATCCGAGGAGAAAGTTTAATAAAAACTTTGATGCTATTTTTCAGAAAATTTTGAAAATGTTTTTTAGACTTTATATAAAGCACCCTCACTAAACAAAATACCCGTTTTAAACTCGCAAAGCCTCGAGTTCGTTCTGATCAATTGAAAAATATCAATTTTGGAGAAAGTCAGCTTCACGGTTTAGACACTAGCCACATACCACAAACGGACAGGCGTACGTTTTGTCATCAATCAATTTTTCGGTATCAAGTACCCACAAGAGATGGATTCTGGCTACACCAGTGTTAAAGGAAGTAATTTACTACATATATGAACAGGATTTATCTATATTTTCGTCATCATGGCTCGACGAGTTGTTTTTTTCGAAATTTCACCGTTTAACCGTTAATTACAATACTTTCTCTTCTAACGAAGTCAACGAGAGATAGTTAAATCATATCTTTAAAAAAGAATTTTGTAATTTTTTTGACAAAACGAGTAGTTTGGCATAATTTATACTTTAATTTAATGCAATTTATAAAAAACATCAAATCCCGCTTCAATCTTTTTATTTACATTTTTTCTTGGATAAAAGAAGGGACGCTTAAAATAATGGCGCAGGTGTCATTTTGATAGAAGTCTCCGAATGTTCGAAAATTGCTTGTTGGAAAAATGGGAGAGAATTTGATTTTGAAGTGTTGGGCCCTAGCGAGTGTTGCAGTGCCACTGTGTGGTGTAGCGGTAATACGCACATCGAGTTAACTGGCTGGCTCTCAGGTCAAGTCTCGGCGCGGAAAAAAATTGTTGATTGAATATACTTACGAAGGTTCATGTAGTAGTATAATATTGCGGAGCCGTTACAAATAATGCGACAAAATGCGATGTTGAGCACCACTAAGTTGTTAATTTTGTTCCTTCGCACAAGCTATCGTAGTGAGCATATCCTTTCTGCAAACATTTAATAGCCTTATAGGTGATTGAGTTTCTTGATGTGTTTTTCTCTTTGATTTTCTTGAAAGCTTTTCTTTTTTTTATTCTGTAGATATTTGTTGCTGTTTTTAGCTTCTTCTCACACTCCATCCTTTACCCCAGAGTTGAGTCCCTCCATATTTTATGTGTATTGCCATCTGACATTCCTCGTCAAACAAATTTCCCCTCTGTTCATACCCTACCGTTAATAGTGGTGCCCCTCTGATCACATCCAAAATCCTTGTCCTTGTAATTTTTTGAATTATATAGGGATGGATCTTAGAAGTTTTAACCATCGCTACATAAGACATTTATTGTAGTAACTCAAGTATTTAAGAATCTTCTTAGGGTAGTGGGTAAGCGTTTACCGTCTGAAACCTGAGCGGTTGACTTCAAACCCCAGCTCAGTCACTTTTTTCTTTAAATATAAAGTGAGAATAATTGTGAAATGAAAACAGTATATTACCTGAAATGGGAAAATGGAATTTAAATAACAAATATTTGAATTATAATTAATTAAATACATTATATTTGTCGAACGTCCTGCGCTTCGGTTGAAGACGTTCTCCAAAGAGGATAGAAGTATTGGTAGGATAAAGGTTACAATAGTAAAATATTCGTTAGCTAATACGGGAAATAGTAACACTAAAATACAAGAAGGTGTGTGCAGTTGTAGCACCACTATTTTAATTAGGTATTCATTTTATTAGAAGGGTGGCCTGAGCAACTTTCTTGGGAAAATATTTTGTTTCGGAATTTCCTGAATATGGTTCGTAAAATAATGATCTTAACTATACATCATGCTCCCTCTTCGACGCCACCAACCAGAGATTAGAATATTACTCGAACAGCATTGAAGACGAGAATTGCTTATCCCCGGTGGATCGCCGTTTCTGCCCCATCCAGAAGCGCCAGTCGAAGGATCCTGGGCTGGCTGAATGCCAAGCTCATTCCTGCCGCTATGCTCCGGGGGACTGAAACGGATACAGCAAGAAATAAAGGAAAAAGGATGAAGTAAAATGAGAAAAGAAAAAGATCCATGTATCCGGTACTCCAGGCAGTAATCTAGTCACTAGGGTTGCTCTGTTTGTATTCCTAGTCTGAAATAATGTTAATTCAAGAACGAGTTCTAATCGAATTCGAATAATGTAGTTATGTTTTCGGTTTCCTTTCGCCAGCAAATCTTGTTTCTAAAGGTCTCGATGGCAAGATGAAACAGCAAGAAATATGCGAAACACGAAAATATGACGTAATCCTTATTTCGATTGATTGATTATTTTTTCGTGTTTCCGGGCACGTTAACTGCTTTGGTCATTAGTCCCGTTAGTGTCGTGCATGTTTTTTTCTCGGGAGATGGCGGTGATCATCCCCCGCCGGATGGCGAGATCCGGCGCCGACCTACTGTCGGCTAGTAGAGTTTCCCCCAACCAGGACTCTCCCACCAGCGGGGCACCACCCGAGCCGGGACAAGCTCTAAGCTCCCGACCGGTCTCTCGGAATATGTAGTAGTGTAGTGCATGTTAGTGTAAGTGTGTGTGTGTGTAAGGGGAGAGGATAGGACAAGGAAGAGGAAGGACAGATCGCACGCGGTCCGTGGCCCGTTTCATAGGGTACTGCTCCGGCATTCGCCTGGTGTTGATTGGAGAAATCACGGAAAACTGCCGATCAAAGCAGCCGGCCGCTAGAATTCTCCTCCAGACAGCGACTGAATTCGACCTAGCTGAAAAGCTAGTGTCGAAAATCCTGCCGCCGTCAGGACTCGAACCTAGGACCTCCCGGTCAGAGGCGCTGCAGTCCTTATTTCGAAAGTTGGGAGTACGAATTTATTATAAAATGTTGAATTTTTACTTTTTTGACCTTAATTCGTAAGAAAATAAATTATAGTAATCATGCGGCGGAGATTGGCGAATTTTCGACATAAAAACTCGTCCGGACTATTGGTAGCGAAAAATTGGATAAATCTTTTTCCTAGATATAGTATATTACTTCCTCTAAAAGTAGTATCTTCTCAATCGTTTTTCGGTGGGGGGGAGGGCTTGATACGAGCAAACGTCGGTCTACCTTGATTGATGGCAAACCTCGGTCTGTCCGCCTGCCCTTCTGCCTGCCCTTCCGCCTGCCAGTCCGCCTGCCAGTCCGCCTGCCAGTCCACCTGCCCGTCCGCCTGCCCGTCCGCCTGCCCGTCCGCCTGCCCGTCCGCCTGCCCGTCCGCCTGCCCGTCCGCCTGCCCGTCCGCCTGCACGTCCGCCTGCGCGTCCGCCTGCCCGTCCGCCTGCCCGTCCGCCTGCCCGTCCGCCTGCCCGTCCGCCTGCCCGTCCGCCTGCCCGTCCGCCTGCCCGTCCGCCTGCCCGTCCGCCTGCCCGTCCGCGTCCGCCCCCGTCCGCCTGCCCGTCCGCCTGCCCGTCCGCCTGCCCGTCCGCCTGCCCGTCCGCCTGCCCGTCCGCCTGCCCGTCCGCCTGCCCGTCCGCCTGCCCGTCCGCCTGCCCGTCCGCCTGCCCGTCCGCCTGCCCGTCCGCCTCCGCCTGCCCGTCCGCCTGCCCGTCCGCCTGCCCGTCCGCCTGCCCGTCCGCCTGCCCGTCCGCCTGCCCGTCCGCCTGCCCGTCCGCCTGCCCGTCCGCCTGCCCGTCCGCCTGCCCGTCCGCCTGCCCGTCCGCCTGCCCGTCCGCCTGCCGTCCGCCTGCGCGTCCGCCTGCCCGTCCGCCTGCCCGTCCGCCTGCCCGTCCGCCTGCCCGTCCGCCTGCCCGTCCGCCTGCCCGTCCGCCTGCCCGTCCGCCTGCCCGTCCGCCTGCCCGTCCGCCTGCCCGTCCGCCTGCCCGTCCGCCTGCCCGTCCGCCTGCCCGTTCGTCTGTGGTCAACGCTAGCGCCTAAACCGTTCTGCCAATTTTCTACAAAACGTATATTCCTCTCTCGTTTTAAATGAACGCGACGACTTTTGAGTTTGAA
The DNA here is from genome assembly GCA_011170035.1 of Teleogryllus occipitalis. Lineage (NCBI taxonomy): Eukaryota > Metazoa > Arthropoda > Insecta > Orthoptera > Gryllidae > Teleogryllus > Teleogryllus occipitalis. The sequence continues at coordinate 79,449 of BLKR01009230.1, forward strand.
ATAGTTATTTTGATTTTTTGGGAGTACTTTACATAGAGACAAAATCGCTTTCAAACTTTTCTCAAAATTAGCTCCAAATTCTTGGATTAAACTTCGTCCTCATATAGCGTTAAAGGACGCTTAAAATATTTGTGCAAGTCTCAATTTCGTTGAAGTGACGGCTTTTTCGAAAATTGTAAAAGTTCAATTTTTTTAGTTCTTTTATCGCTGCCTCGATAAACTCAGTTTTATTTGAAACGGATTGAACATAATGGTGCAGAATGTTTATCTTTTGCAATTCCCTAAATGAATGTTTTTCTGCTGCATCTGACTGTAGTTGTTATATATTAACCAATTTTTACCTCGAGTGCGTGGTCGTAGGTTGTAATGTGTCCCGGCAGTGACAGGTGGTGAGGAAAATGGGGCATCAAGTGTAGATGAATTGGTAGTGGGAATTTGGGAAACGGGAGTAGGTTCAGAGGAAGAGGCACCAGGGTTCGAAATAAGGGTGGTGTGGAGAACGTAAGGAATGTGAAAGGGATGGATTTTTGGCAGGAGACTGCGTAGGACTAGAGTTGATGATGTATCGTTCAAGCTTGATACCGACTGCATGTTTTCCAGCCAGGTTCATGTGAAGACCATGCCAGATGAAGTGTTGTGCTGAGAGGAAATTAATTTCAAAAAGTGTGACATTTGTTTCTCTCAGTGTCAGTTTTAATTGTTGGTTTGCGTGCTTAATCTCGCTGCATGGTGTTGGTCTGTTGAACCAGAAGGGCAGAGTCGAGACTACAATGTTAGTATTTTGGGCGGCACATTGTAATTTGTTTACATGTTATTCAGGTGTAAAGTTACCGCCCATCTTAATATCATTCTGTCCTCCTATGATAATGACTGTGTCCTGATTGGTTAGTGTCTTCGTGTGGGTGTCCAACTCTGCTGTCACATCTGCAAACCTCCTGTTAGGTTTAAAACTATATGAGACTGAGTAGTTGGAGGGTGAGTTCCTACTGAGAATGGAGGAAAGATGGCGGCCATGGCTGTCAGCTAAAATAAGTACCAGTTATTTAGGCTCAGTAGGAATGTCTTTGTTTTCAAGTGTGCTAGGATGCGCAGCTTTACGTGTTTTGGTTTTGACGCACTTCCTAGCCTTTTTGCGTTGGTTTGTGCATGTATTTGTTGATGGTAGAGAAGGGTTGTGAGGATCAGGAAGGCGAGGAAAATCTATTTCATAATCTAAAACACTAAATTTGTTTTGAGTTACTACTGGATTTGGTGTCTGTGTCTTCTGTGCACGGTTGGAAGGATTCGCAGTGTTGCCGATTTGTACACAACCGTCTGTGTAGAGAACGGCATCTTCCAACCTTCGGATATGTTAATCTAAATTATTGTTTATGTGTGTGAAGGCTTTCAGAAGGTCGGCTTTGAGAGTGTAGAGAGTAAAAAGTGTAGAACGAGCAGTAGCCATGTCACGAATGCGTTTTAATGTACGTGATAAAAATTGGAATAAATACAAGAAAACTTATATAACAGCAGCAAGCATCTAGCTTAATATTTTAAAAGTGGAAGATTGATGTGTACTCGATAAATTAAAAAGTAAGATTCAATACAAGAATGAGAAAGTTCAATCTACAAAATCTATTGAAGCTAGTACTTGCGAAATTTGACAAGGTGATTACGTAGATTTTCGTCCACGTACTGTTTAATACATCCAGTAGACTATACTTATACGTAAATAGATGTACGTATACGTACTTATACGTAAATAAGTGTGAGATATTAACTCAAAATTTGTCTTGGAAATATAGAGTAAGATTTGAAACACAAATTCAAAACTATTCGATACACCGTCCTCGTAACATTCAAAACAACAGAATCGTCACTCGTTAAAGAAATACAAATAATCTTTCAGTAGTTAAATTAGCACAGTGATATAATATCGAAAATAAACGGAACTGTTTATGTTTTAACACTTATCATCAACGTGTAATTCAGAAGTTCGTTAAGGTTCCAGTATCCGTTTAAAATTAGGTTTGTAGCTTTTGGTTTGTAGCTAAAATCCAGTCAAAATTATATTTTCAGAAAATCTGCAACAAGTAGTGAAAGCACTTAAACACACAAAATACAGTAAAATCGCTAAAAATAATAGATAAATTACAAAAATTCAAGGGCACAACCAGATGCGTCCATCTCGTAAGATGGCGTCAGCGAGTCCCCAACCGTCAACCAAACCAGATTGTGCGTGCGAGTACGGCACGACGAAACAATATTTCTGAGCGGGAGTGTGCCGTACGGAATTACTATCAATAGACCGGTCAATACGCATTTAGTATTTTACCAATAAATATCCTAACTTTTAGCAATCAATTTGTTACTCGTGTGAAACTGCTTATTTAAAATGCTCATTTCAGGCACAATTTGCCTTCCCGTCCGTTCTAACGTATATTTCAAATTTGTTTATAAAATTATAAATTGTTTCAAAATTGTTAATTCGATTTTTTCGACACTGGGACACCGGGAGTGTCTTCCACTTTTAGATTTGCAAAAGTTGAAAATTGTTTATAAATTTGAAAATGTTGCTAATTTTTTATTGTGTTATCTGAATGGCGTTTAAACGCATAGCAAATTCCGGAATCCGATTGGTGCTATCCTATTTCGTTCTCAAGATATGTAATTGTTTATAAGAAACTAGCATCTTGAAATGACCCTATATTTTGGAATTCAATTAATTCGCTCTACACAAGCATACTGAAAAACAGTTCTGCAATATCGTGCTTTCGCCCGCAACATACGCTTAAAAAGCACTTAGCTTGTAAACCAATTCTGTAGCCAATTTAATTACGCCGAATCCGTCTGTTTTACAGCGAGTTGAACATAACGTGTACACCATGACGAAAAAATATTTCTGAGCGCGGGTTTTCCGTACAGAATTACTGTCAATAGACCAGTAAATATTTAGCACTTAAGCAACAATTATACTAACTTTTAGCAATTAATTTATAACTCCTGCCAAACTGCTATTTTAAAATGTTCATGTCAGGCACAATTTACGGAGCCTTCCTGGCCGTTCTAGTGCATATTTCGAATTTGATTATAAAATTGTAAATGTTTGTTAAATTGTTAATTTGCAGTTTTCGGTTCTGGGACATCTGGGAACATTTCTCTCTTCAGGATTGCAAAAATTGGAAATTGTTTATAATTTTGCAAATATTTATTTCTTTTCTAAACTGGCTTTAAAACGAGATTCAAGCTTTCGCAATCAGTTTGGCGCTATCGCCTTTCGTTTCCGAGGTATGTAATTGTTTAAAGCAAATTAACATCTCTTGACAACTTCCATGGTTTGGGGAGTCAATCCTTTCGCAGTTCCGACACAATCGAGAGTTTTTGCAAGATGGAAAAACTATTGTCGTAGTAGGTAAACATTATCGTCTAAGGGAAATAACGTATCTTAAAAACAATATTTGAATTAACGTGAGAAAAATTAACAATTAAGTTCCTGACATTATATTGCTAGTGTTTATATTGTGTTTTTCATTACTTCCATGCTCATTGTGTGTTAGGGTTGAATTCGTGTTCAGTAGCTATGGAAAGTGTAAGCTATGAACACATTTGTCGTCGACGACAAAACAGGGAGAATGACGGGATCCGTCAATCGAAATCCCGTCATTTGATGCCGGCGCATACGCAATACAATTCTCCCCTGAATTGTCGTGTTACGTCTTTCAAATCCACGACTTGCAAAAACTCTCTAATACTTCTCTTCAAGCCGTTTTGCAAATGCATAGTGCACTCTTTTTCCATTCCACCCTCACACCACAATGCTCTTTGAAACTACCTCCAGAACGCAGGTTGGTTGTTTGAGGCCACCACTTATCGAACCAAAATCGTAGAAACTTACAAAAGTTCCCTAAATACGTAAATGCCACGAAGTTCATCTTATGGGAACGCACAATATCTCTGAGCATATGAAAGAATCAGTCATTTCAACGACGAAGCCACGACCTTTTAATACTCGTAGTCACAATATCCACAATTTCTTTAATTTGTGTTCTTTAAATGCACTCCGGGTCTGAAAAGCAAATATTAAAACTATCATTTAAACTTATAATAACCATTGTTGGGATGAATAAGTTTTTTAAAAATTGGTTTCGCCTTCATAACGCGTTTTTAAGCCCTTCCTCTTAATGGTTTGCAGAAAATCATGTCAGGTTAGTATTATTGGCAACAGAATTGTAGATTTTATTGAATTTGAAATGACTTCTTCGATAGTTTGGGGTTTAATGAACATAATAAACCTACCTTAATTTGACGCTATGAAAAGTAATCAAAAAATGAGACAAAAATCAGTATACCACCAATATTCGTGCCAAGTATTACGAATTAATGGATGTTAATGGTAGTTATAAACTAACACGTGCATGTAAAAGAATTAATATAAAATGTGTATAGTGACGAAGTAAAAATAATACCATACATAGTATTGAAGCATACAGAGACATAATGAAGGTACCGGACGAAAAAGAAGCGGAATACCACACATTTCAACCAAAACAAAACAGAGCTTTCCGTGCAGTACTTCGTTTCATTCACCCATCAGTAAACGAAGAATGAAATTGATGAAATTAACTCTCAGGGCCACTTGGTTCCTAGCATACATTATGTGCGACATCGGGAAACCTACAAGTCTCTCTCTCTCTCTCTCTCTCTCTCTCTCTCTCTCTCTCTCTCTCTCTCTCTCTCTCTCTCTGTACTACATTATATATTTAGAACCACATGAAAACAAAAAAGATATTTACAAAATTGACAAATTTTGAATGAAATTATCAATTTTGAACCTCAATATAAAAAATAAAACCAACGGAATGCCATCTGTGCTGAAAATACAGTCATACGAGAACCTACTGCAAGATAACGCCTAGACACGTACGTACGACATTCATATCTATAATGCACTAATGAAGCTGAACAAATAAAATTATACCTTGCAACGCGAATAGATTAATCCAACACCTCAGAGAAGTAAAAACTAAACTGGATATTCTTCGAAGATTCAAAACTAAAATATAAGACGTCTTTGCGACGACCCTTGGTTCGTGACAAACAAGACTCTCTACAGAGACGTCGAAATAATTCCACTGGATGACCTCATCACCAAGAGAAGTCAAATACTCTATCAGAAGAGACTGAACGAGCACGCGAATCACCTTCCAATAAATAAAACTAGGGCTAATTAGACTGACATGAAAAAAAAAATTACTGTTGAAACATATAAACAGTATCATAGTAGTGATGTATTCTTTATGCCATTTGCTTAATGTTAAAAAATGAACTGATTGTAAATTTACAGAAGAGAAAATAATAAAAAAACTGAAACGTAAATGTTTCGCGATTACCTCTTCGAGACGTCTTTTATCGTTCCTATTCATTCGCTCAGAATATTGCAATCGATTTCGAGATTTCAACGAAAGTATACGTTTTGTGTTTCTCTGCTATGAAAAGTGTTGTTTTGTTTTGTTTTGTTTTTCCAAGCGTCCGTGCGTCGGTCCACTTGTCTGTCTGTGAATACATTAGTGTTCAGACTATTTGTAGAATTTTTGCCCAAAAGATTCCATTATCGACCTGGCCCAAATTGTGGCCCTGCAATTGGAAAAGAATTATTTAATATTGAGAGTGATTTGGTTGAAGCGATTTTTTCTTCACATGATATTAGAATTTCACAATCAGTTCATAATAAAAATTGTGTAAACTTTTCTGAAAATATTGGTTGTTTTCTCTTAATCTTGTTTTTAATATTTAATACTGGTCATATTGTAATCAAGATTTTCTCAAAACTGCATCATATTTTGTTCTTTAAACGTTCTGTAAGGGTAGTGCTAAATTCACTGAATAAAAAGACAAACTGCATTTTGATGTATTATTGTAATGCTTTGCTAGCCAGTGTAGTACTTTGTGCACCTTGAGGGGGGGCGGTATTCTTGCACCTTTTAAACCGTAGATTCGGCGTCCTCCTACACTTCGGTTTGCAGGTTTTACTTCCACGTATCTTTCCCTCCGTGACAACTCCCCAGCCGGGACATGATCTATACTTCAGTCTAGTCTGCCGTCATGCGTGGTAGAGTTGGGTACCTCAGATTGTGTGTGTACAAGAGTTGAGGAAGGGGCAGTAATGAGGAAGGAAAGATCGTGCGCGGTCCGTGGTCCGTTTGTCAAGATATTATTCCGATATTTATCGGAGAAACCAGGAAAAACTACCGGATAAGTGCAGGCGACAGGTGGGATTCTCCTCGAAACAGTAGCTAAATTCGTCCTAAATATATAACTAGATTCAATAGTCGATATATAACTAGCATCTGCCCCGCGGGTCTCGAACACTAGGACCGCCTGATCAACGACGCTGAAGACAACTGAAACATGATGCTACTGAGTCATCGCAACCAGTGCAATGTAACGTTTAAAAACACAGTAAAGGTTTCATTTTCATTGCAGAGTTAAAATTTTTCAACATTACAACCATTCAATTGTTTCATATTTCTCGTGCGAACAATGCATATAACTTAGAAACTCTCGTTTCATTAACAATTGTGACAAATTAAGTAATTGGTAATGTTGCGTGAATCGTTTATGAGAACTGAAATAATTTAATAAAACATGAAGGTTAATGACAATTTTGCAAAAACGGCTGAACTAAATACTGAAAACAATGGCTCTCAATTTTTTTAACTGTCCTATTTCTAGACATTATGTTCTTCTAGAATATTTCAAAGAGGCTTTCAAGTTTGATTATAACGCTAGGGTTCTCTACTGCGTGACCGAATGAGTAAACTTTTTTTGGTTCCTTTCTGTAGAGAAAAGTTGAAATATTTAAGTCAAATCTGTGACAAAATGATCTGTGTCTAAAACTGAAAAAATGTACCGAAACGATTGCTTCCTAGTATGACAGTTTTTTGTGCATCAGTTTTCTTCTGTAAGTGTTGTCTGAAGAAGACACTGCGTTAGCCTAATGATAATATACAAATTTCTTTCTTAATACAATCTGTTCTTCACTAATACATTTTTAAATCATCTCGTGTTCACGTTTCTTCAAATACGTGTTGTTTTCGTAAAAGTTTGAGGTGACAATATTTAAACATTTTTGAACATCTTCAATATACAAGCTAGAGATTTATTCCTAATTCAATCAATTTATTAATATTTATATCTGGGTTAATACCCAGATAACCCATCCTTCTGGAAAGACGACGTCACTCATTGGTAAAATAATGTATTTTCATGAATAATGCATTGTTTATTGGACAGTGACACATTTATATAAAGAACAATAAGTCAGAAAGGCACTGACACAGTTATTTTAACACTATCGTTTACAATTAATGAGAGATTGTGTTTTGAAAATGTTTCAATTTTACAATAGACGAATTGACTGATGCTGTTATTGACGGGTAAGTATATTTTCTTCCATATGGTGTCAATAACTGAAACTTAAAGAAATTAACTACATTATTTATAGGGTTGTATTACAATTGAAGATTTTCGTCAATTGTTAATTCAATGTTGTTTTGAACCGTCCTTCTAGAACGATGTGAGGGTAATATGTGGTTATTTTATACATTGAGGAAGCTATGTACACTGTTGGAACTTTTGGACATTTTAGAAACAAACGATGATGAAATACCAAGAAGTGGTGTAGATGAAATGTTACGCTTTCCTCTGAATTCAACTAATGATGTAACAGATTATGATTCGTGTGTAGAAGAAGATCCAAGTGTAGGTTATTGACCAGTAAGTCGACCAAATGCTACTGCGCTTTGTGGTTTGGACATTTCTGCGACAATTTAGATAAATCAGATCGTTTGGAGAATATCCGCTCATTAGTATTTACGCTAGGTGATAGATTCAAACAATTTGGGCCTCATGTGTGGACCATTCTGTCAATGGATCGATGATCCCGTACTTCGGAAGACAGAGATGCAAATAATGTTCAAAGGGAAAACCATGTAGATAGATATTGATTCAATTTCTGGTATGGTGGATATACTCTTCGGCTCGTTCGCAACCAAGGAGCTGGCGCTTGTAAAGATTATGAAACCAAGGCTGGTATGACTACGGCGTGCTATGATCTTTGTGAACCAGTCACATCCACATGTTCCATATCGAATTTTCTTTGAAACCCTGTTTACCAGTGTTGGACTACTACATGAACTAAAGAAGAGGGGCATGAAATCAACTGGACTAAGAAGAAAGAGTGTTAACATCTGTAGACAAAATTAAAAAATAATAGAGGGTATCGTATGAAGTTTGTTCCGACTCAGCATCTGGGTTGATCATTCAGGATCAGTTCGTTGCAATGACAACAGTGTCGTTACTATAGCCACCAGCTTTGTCATAATTCAACCATTGCGTTCTGTAGAAAGATTTTCCAGGGAAAAAAGAAAAGAATTAGCGTTCCTGAACCTAAACTATTGCACTTCTACAGGTACAAAGCTCATATGGGAAGCATAGATCAAACTGATCAATGAACATGCAGTATATTTAACATTTCGCGGTCAAATTGCCACTGCAATACGAGAAAGTAACAAGAGAGTGACTACTAATAGAGGGCACAACAAGATTCTTGATTCGATGGAAGATAACCTTCCTTCGTCCTTCTGGAAGGACGCTCGTTTTTGTAAATACTAACAATACAAACTCAAAATTGTTTTTACTTTCTTCCTAATAACCTTATTACAGAATACTAATATCATATAACTCAATTTCAAAAAAAAATTCATGACTCTCTGCGTTAAATTTTAAAATACATTTCATTTACAATTTTGTCTCAAAATATCATTTTGCAAAACTTCCGTTATCTATAACACAGCCTACGAGCCGATCAGGGTAGCCGAGATCGCTAAGGCAGTAGTGCCGTGGTGGTCTTGGCCCGAAGGATCGCGGGTTTGAGTCCCGCTTCAGGCATGGTCTTCTTGTGCGTGTTTGTATGTTGATTGGTGGTTTGTATGGTGATTGTCAACTTCATCCTTTGTCATTTCCACCCCCCATCCCCCAGGGCTCTGGCTGCATTCATTCGCCCAAATCGCCGTTTTTCATTCAAGGACGTAGGTCGCGTAGTAGATGGATAATTTATGGCAAACATCCCATGGCGAAATTTGGATGATAATTTTGAATAAAGGGTACCCCTGGATAAGATGTATACATTTGTATACATTGTTGTAGCATCCAATAATATTTGAACTTTGGAATGTAGTTACAAATTATCATGTTTTTAAAGTTTTATAATCATTTGTACGATAAGGAAAGATGAATGCTTTTGGCAGGTAATAAGAAAAAAGCGACACAAAACCTAGTAAGTGTGCTACCGGTGGATAGAGAATTACACTCCAGTCCGATTCACATCGAACAGATTTCAGAGAAGAAAGTAGAAGTTTGCAGATTTTGACATACAAACGCATGCAACACACATTATAATCGCGCAAACTTGGAAGCGATGCGCGCTGGGCCAGTTAAACCAACCTTAAGTGTCTCGTAGGGACAGGTCAATTTTTTGAGGACAGGTAAATTCTGACAGATGACATATTTTAGGGACGGGTATATGACATGAGAAAATCATGAGGGACAGTTCGGGTGCAGGTAAAGGAGAGATGGGAGAGAGGTTCGACCCGGATTATGTTCTTAGGCAGTATGCTACTAACTTTTTAACCTAAAAAAGACCTTTTTGAACGTTCTTTTACAATTTTTCAGATTTATTACTTTTAAGTCGTAGGCTTCCGCGGCCGGAGTCATGTGGATGATCTTGGCTGTCCGGGTGACGCCGCGTCGAAGGCTGTGTTGCCCTGTGTTTATTCCTTTTGAGTCCCCCCACTCCACAGCATGGATGGTCAGAAAAATGCAGAAACCAAAATCAATGTAAAATTAAATTAGAGAAAAAATACCGAAATTATCTTTCACGATATAATTAAATAGATTATTTTATTTTCTGTGCATTTTAATTTCAATTCTCAGTAATTTTGGAATGTTTTCTCTTGCACAGTACTAGGCGGCCTATAATGCTCTAGAACACATTAAGAGGGAAGGGCGTTCGCAGTTTGGGGCTACTTTAAACCAATTTTCAGTTTTCATAGAATTATTACTTACAAAGTGGAGTTTTAGCACGTCTTCGGATTGTGTATACATAATTATACGTATACACGAATAATACTTAGGAAAGAAAAAAAAAATTTCTTTAGTCTGAAACAACTACAGATGGGTGACTGTGGGCTTCCACGGCTGGAATCAGCAATTACTTTGCTGCTCGGGAGTTCCCGCGTTCTCTGTGCAGGTGCTTACGTTCGGCCGCCATTCTGCGATCTTCCGCCTAAAGGAAGGTCGCAGGTGCCTAGGATGCGGCGTCTGCCGAACAGCCAAGTAGCTAACTACAGATGCCAAATCAGTTTACTTTCTCGTATACGTACGTATATACGGAATAATATACGTAGTATAGAGAAAGTTATGTAATGCTGCGGAAAATCGATTTCGAGATTTCAACGGAAATATGATTTCTACGGTTTTTAATTTTTTTTTTTCTACAAAAACGTCCATCTGTCCGTCCGTCTGTCTATCCGTCCGACCGTACATCCGCCTGTGAACATCATTAGCGCCTAAACCATACGTAGGGTTTTTTTCAAAATGGATATTCCCCGGTCAATCTATCCAGAGACGAAGCTTTGAAATTTTGAAAAACATTCTTTAAAATTTGGAGGTACTTTACATCAAGCCCCAGGGACATTTTCAACTTTTTTCAAAAACAGCTCCAAATTTTTTCTATAAATTTCTTGTAAGAATAGAGTAAAATAACATAATTAATTATTTCATTAATGTCATGTACATTTTTTAAAACTTTTAGTTGTTTACGCGTAATATTGACATAAACGCCATTTTGCTCTAATCTTTTTTTGTTTTTTTTCTCAAAATTACAAAAATATGTTTTGACTAGCCTCTCACGTCGTTAATATTTACACTAGCGGCAATTTGTATACATTATTGTATTTACGAATACATGTGTCTTAAATAATGTCATATAAAGTTTCTCGAAACCTCAAGCGTTTTCTGTTAAAATGAGCTCAAAATTCCGATTCTCAGAAACGCTCAAACGCCATTTTCTCAAAAATGGCTCCAAATTTTGCCTTCAAACTTTTCGTACGGATAGTTCTTATTGTACTGTTTAATATGATATAAAGTTAATTTTGGGGTATTTTTTTGTTGTTTTCAAAAATTACACAAATGCAATTTTTTGAAATATCTCTCACTCCTTTAAAATGCAAATTTCCAGCAATTTGTATACATTATTGCATTTGTGAGTGAAAGTACTTCAAATGCAGTATTTCGAAAAAAACAAAAGATTCCTGTCTAATAGCGCTTCAAATTTTGCATTTAAACTACAGCTTACACGATTTGTTGTAAAAAAAAAAGACTCCAAATTTTTCAACGAAAATTTTCATCGAGGACGAGTTTTACTTTTCTTTAATATCTTAAAAGTAATATTTTGAATCTAGCATTAGGAAACTGAAAATTTTAGAAATCTTCAAATATGTATTTTGGGTGGTAATGAATGGCAGCTGGCAAAGAGGATGGGGCAAGGCTGTAACGCTAGCCCACACCAAGGAAATTAGAAAACTTTACTACGAGAAAGTCTGTGTCATCATGTAGTACCACTAGTTTCTTTTATCGCTTTCCTTGGGGGGGGGGTTGCTGACTTAACGTAAAGTTAGCACCCTCACAATTAAGAGTTGTATATTTTTGATGTTCTACATATTGGTTCAAAAGTTTTAAATTTGGGTATAAATTATTTCTTAATTAGTTCAAAATTCTGGTATTTTGAGTGTTTTTGTTTCCTTGGGTTAGGATGGAGACTTAACGTAAAGTTAGCACTCCCACTATTAAAAGTGGTACATTTTTTATGTTCGCCATCGGTTCAAAATTTTAAAATTTGGGTATAAATTAGATCTTAATTAGTACAAAATTTTGGGATATTATTTTTAATTTTGTGATAAGTGGGAGTGCTATCTTTACGGACATTGGAACCGACTGCCACGAACGGTCGGGCGCACTGTCTCGAGAGAAAGAGGGGCGAGCGAGCGCGGGCTGGTAAAATCGCAGAGAATCCAGACCTCTAATTTAGCAGCAGTGTGTGTGTGTGTGTGTGTGTGTGTGTGTGTGTTGGGGGGGTTGTCTCGGCCAATGCAAACCCTGCAATAGTGCCTTGTGCATAGTACTTTTGTGCGCGCTCCCAAATTCACGTAGACTCGTGCCATAAGCGAGGGAAAATCCTATCGCTGTGCCGTTTCCATGCACCTGGTGCATCTTCGTGGTAGCTGTACCCCCTCTTTACATACCAACCGACCGGGCAGGGTTTTGTTTGAGGCTTTCTGCCGTACCTGAAATAGCCTGCGCGTCTCCCGGCCCTGCGTTCTGGATACAGCTATGAATCTTACTCACATTCTGGCGACATTGAGTGTAGCGTTTAACATTACAAAAATTAATACCAAAATAATAAAATTATTTGCTTACACGAGGCGTCTGACGGTACAATTGTTTCTTTTTTGCAAAGAACATGTGCATAATCAGCTACTGTTCTTCCGTTTTTAGTATACTATGCAATTATCGAAAGTATAGAGTTTACCGAATATGGTACTGCGCTGTTTTTATAAGTGTACATTAGTCTACTCGAGGAAGAGTTTAAATTTAAAAAAAAAATGGAGTCACCTTTAAGAAAATTTTGAAAATGTTGAGGCTTTGTGTAAAATACCTAAAAAAACAAAATATCCGTTTAAATTTCGCAGGGTCTGGAATTTGGCAAATCGATGGAGAAATGTCAAATTTGAAAAATTGTGTGAACGATTTAGGTACTTTTTCATTATCAGGGACGCACAATACAAGTTTTTCTGTCGAAAAATCGCAGTTTTGTCGCAACATTTCGATACTTTCTCTTTACTGCGGAAGTACGTAGTGGGTGAGAAAGTAAAAAAGAGCTGTTGTTGCTTTTTCTCCTGTATGTGTGTTTACACGTGATGGCAGTGTCCTAACTTTCATGAGATTAAGAAATAAACTTTCTTGTGCACACTAGAAAATGTCTCCCGAATGACGAGTCTCTTAACTCATAAGGGAGTCATTTCATGATATCTCCCCTGAAACAAATCTTCTGACTGTTTATTCGTGAAGGATTTATTTTCGCAACGACCCTGTTGTTTTCGTCAAAACAAGCACTTTTGGGTCAGAGCAGCAATATCTGGCAATGAGACCAATAATGTCCACATGTTCACTATTATTTCAATTGCATATGCTGCCTTAATGATTTTGAAGAAGCGGAAAATAAGAAAAGAACAGCCTCGAGAGAAAATAATTTACTGTCAAGAAATGAAAGTATTATTTATGGAATCCTGTTGGGAAATCAACGGATGAGAGTGATAGTATTTGTTGAAACATTTGTCAACTAATGCAGTTTATTTGCGTAAAATATTAGTAATTTGTTTACTTTTTCTACGTAGTATTTTCTCCTTTTGTACTTAAAAACGAAATTACTAAAAAATTAATAATATTAAAAAAGATAGTACTAAAAAATTACTTGGATTTTGTTTATTTACATTTTCATTTAAAAATAAAAATATCATGCTTCACATCTATCCGCTATATTAACCCGCTTTTAGACATTCTAGTATTTTCTCTCTTCCGATACAAAACAACCTAGCATGAGAAACATTGTCTGAATGGCTCAACTGGACCAGGTAGTTCTGCCATAACAAATTGCAAATTATTTCCTACGTGTTTTAGAAATTAGGTTAATTATTGTCGCTATTAATTTGATTAATTATATTCGTTTTTAATATTTTTATCTTGCTCTTTCTATGATTCTCGATTCAATCACTGCATCCGAAACACGATAATTCTGCGACCGAAATCTCTTCAGGAGATCAAAAGTATTCGGAGTTCCAACCGAGTTGGAATACTTCTCCCCGGATACTGGATTAATAACAGAATTTGCGTTTTCACGTTTCTTTTTATTTATTTAAGGCCAAAAAAAAGTTACAATTGTGTAACGTATTGTGGGAAGAAGTGCAATAAGTGCATGGTTTCTTGAGCTCTGGGATAACTCATCCATATTAAGTTGAATTATTGATACATTTGCATATCTGGATGGCCGAGGCTGAGAGCGTACACCGACTCAACGCTTTGGTTCGAAGGGTCGCGGGTTCGAGTCCCACCGTGGACATGATTGTTTGCCCCTTGTCTCTCTAATTATGCGTTGTTGCGGAGGGTCTGGCGTCCTGCTGACCCCAGACCAGAGGAGCCCGCAAAGTGTATTGGTGTCAAGTGTTTGGCCGAACATGCGTCTCGGCAGGACGTAATGGGTAACCGGCTGTCCGCTGGAAAAAGCCCTAAGGGGAAAAAATGAATACATGTAGCAACGGTTTTGGCAAGAACTGATATGAAAATATTCGCTCCAGTATAATAAAAACTCTTTGCAAAGACAAATCAGCTGCTGATGAAGGCAATTATTCCTAGTGACTTACACGAAGGAATCGACTTACTGCCGCGATAAAATGGAAAACGATTATTCGAATATCTACATTCCCGAAAGAGCTCAAGAAAACACACTCAGTGAAGATACATTTATGTCCAGAATCGAAAAGGGGACATCTCAGGGACAAAAAGGGAAAAACCTGATCAAGATGGGGGTCATTGATCCAGAAGCTGGGGTACAATACCTGTTACGTGCTTATTTAGTCTTAAAATTATAGAGAACAAATGGTAACTATACATAAGATACCATTGTTAAAACGATTATTTTTTGTTGTTGATCTTCAGTATAGCCTCTGAGCATTCTATTTCTTCTATACTTTTCTTCTACTATACCTTCTAATATTCTTACACCGAGACTATGAATATTCTGTGAACTCGGAAGAGATCGCTCTTCTGAGTCAATTCGTGTATACTAACTAGTTGCGGAAAGTTATAAAACATTTCCCCGTAAGTATCCAAAACCTTTCCCCGCTTTGCTCTGCCATTGATTATGCTCCTATGCCTGTAATCTACTGTTTTCATTTCTTTTGGCTATTTTGCTGTGAGTAGTTAACTTTAAAATAGAAATAATATTTGCAAGTGAAAAGTAAATTAAAATTGCATTGTCTTATGGTTGTATATTAGTATTTATAATATTTCTAATTATTCTTTTTTATAACTTTTCGTAATAATACTTATTAACATTTCCTTTAAAATTGATGAGAAAAAATGTTACTTGCAATCGTGAATAATATTGTCTATTTCTTCATTATGCCTTTTCACAAGATTTCTATCTGAAATTATGTATATACTTACACTGTATATGTATCGTGAATTGAGGCGTTTAGAACCAGAGTGAACCATCCCCATCTGACGCTCAACCTGAGATAGCGAGCGTAGCCCACACTTTATCAGTGATGGGCTGGTTTTTCAAATGGCCCTGGTCTGTTTGGTGTTGTCGTCTGATTGCTACTGCTAGAAATACATTTAAATCACTCCGTTTTTTTGGAGAAAGATTTTACATAGCCTCATAAAAAATGAGGGTTGCCTCTGTGTGATTCTAATCACTTTAATACCAAACCCTTGAAAGTTGAACTTTTATTTATGTTGGACACATTTTAAGAAACCATAGGTATCCTGTATGATGTAATTCAACCTTAACATCTAGTATTATAGATAAATCTGTTTTATTGCAGATCTGGGCAGCGAATTTTGCTCCGGCTATAACGATAAATTAGGGAAGTGGAATACTGGGTTTTACTGCCCTAGTGTAGATACCCAAGCACTATACTGCTGTGGCACACCCACTAATAAGTATTGTTGTGCACATCGGGAACATGTCAACAAAGATGACTTCTCAAGGTGAGCTCTATATATAACTTTATTCAGGAATATCTGTGAAACTAAAAACATTCTCTACATCAGTGAAATTGTAGTATTTATCATTCAAATTGTGTATCAGGGAAATCCTCCAACTCTCCCACTGGAAGTTAGATTGCCATTATTTTTAACGTGGTATTTAAAGAAAAATACAAAGTGCACTTCATCTTTAACACTAAGGGTTTTGTATTTTGAGTGATGCATTTTGTATATAGCGTACTGGAAACTGACTTCACATCTTTTCTTCATTGTAATCATCTATGTACTATACTCTACGGAAAAATGGTAAACTGGACCTTATAGGTCGTACCGTAATTGATCCAAATTATGTTCAAATAATAACCATTTATAATAAATCATCACTGGCAAAAGGACATTCTCCAGCAAATGAGATCTTTGTTATTGATCAGTATTCGGTGTGACCTCGAACAGCAACGGACGGCAATTCTTGCATGGAAACGTCATAGAAGTTACAAATATCTTCCAAAAGAATGGACATTACACCTCGATGCTCAGCTGAGCAACAATCGTTAATTGTGCAGTAGATCATTCCAGCATGGAATCGGAATTATGGAATGGAGATCCGGAAATGTCTTGAAAAAACAAGCCATTTTCTTGGCTCTGTAAAAATTGTGGTAGAGTAGGTTTGATGATGTTCTGGATGTACCGCACACTGATCATTGTGCTCTGAATTAACACCAGCATGGAACGGCCATCGTAATATATGGTTCTCCAAATCATTTTTCCTAGGGTGGATCCCGTGTTTCGCTGCCGTACACGCGCTAGAAGATGCCCTTCACCAGACTGACAACAAACACATTGATGAGAATCGTTAACATCATGGTATAATTGGAACTGGAACTCACTATTGAAAACAACGCCGCTCTGTTCTTCTGTGACTTTCATTTTCCATTTTCCCTTCACTACACCACCGTAGGCGTACTGGATTATACTGTTGCGTTAAAGGAAGTGTGGGTTAGTTTGCTTGATGTCTGGATTAGTTTCCCATCCACAAACGGAGAGGGACACAATTGTGATGTACGACCCGGAGTCCTACAATTTGACCCTGTTCAAACACACTGAACTTAACGAATCTAAGTTCGCCTTTGCGGTCCTTGTGCGTTAATGTTGTCCTAAGTATTTTCATAGTGTAGTAAAACCCTTGGAACCACAAGCCACAACCACAATTTTGACGATCTTATTCCTACTCGATAGATCTCCTCAGTTCTACGCATACAACTTTTAAAATTTAATAATGTTTTGTCTATGTTAGCAGCTTACCTCTTCTTCTGGGTGTAGTGATGGGAATCATAGCAGCAATTTCAATTGTCACTCTCATGTCCTGCTGCTTCTGTTCCTGCTGCATTCTATATAAAAAGCGGCAACCTACTTCTAATGGCGGTAAGATTATATTATATTATTTTAGCGATAACTATGCAAATTGTTTGTCTGATTTGAGTGTGTTCGATTGTGTGTGTATAGGGAGTACCATGTATGTGTGAGTGAATGTGTATGTGTAGGTGGAAGAAAACAAGCATGTTGTAAGAATTTGTTGATTTGTTGAAACATTATTTAAGTGCATGTCGTTTTGTAATGAATTCAAATTGCCCGCGGACAAATCTATTGCCCTTGCCCGCCATTTGCGTTCGTACCCTCGCCTGTAGAGTCTACGCCAGGTGCGTCAAAACGCCCGACCTACTTGCCCGTCTGGGGAGCCCGGCCCTCCTATGGACACGTACAACTTCCCCTGACTGCGCACTCATTTCCCCTTAAAATCCAGAAAGGGGTGTACATGCGCAAGCTGAACCAGTGCGCAGCGGTGGATGGTGGTTTCATACGAAATTTTTTGCTAGATTATGTTTATATTCTTTGTGTCTGATTACTATTAGATGCTTATTTCCTTACTAAATTTTCACTTATATAAACATCTTTCCTAAGTGACAGGAATGTTTGAATGGCGAATTCTTTCCTTGTTTTCGTTTTGTCTTCTGTTATTAAATCATTCAGTTATTTATTGTTTTTAGCAATCATGTGAAATAAATTAACAATTCTCTGTTAGTCAACAATTCTAGCTTGCGGACGGACAGCGCTTTTATATATACAGAGAATAATATTTGTCTGTTAAACCTTCTAATCTGGACGTAGAAAGTTCATGCATTTATACCACTCTTAAGTAAACAGGATTAAAAATCATGAAACTTGTGATTCAATTTTTTTAAATTTTACTCTCAATTGAGAAATTTAAATCGGACTGATGTATTATTTCACTTTAATGGGTCATGTAGAGAAAAAATAAGTCATGTAGAGAGAAAATAAGAATATAGCTAAATTTGTGATAATAACTGTGAAGTAACTTCTCCCAAATACTGTCATGGGCCAGGTATCTAGTGACGTACAGCCACTCTGGAGGAATTTGTACGACCCTTACTTTTAAATCTCGCGCCAATTTCTCTGGACGCATGTCCGCGAGCTCTACTAAGCTTGTTACCTTGCCTGCGACCTTGATATGCCTGGTCTTCGCCTAACTCAGGCTGTTCCAAATCAACTGCCCGATTACGAGAGAGCGAGCGCCCATGAACCAGCGCGCGCAAGCTACGCTGAATGGTCTGCTAATCTTGCATAATTAGTCCTTGCTTGCGCCTGGTCAAATCTAAGCTCGCGAGCCCCGAGTTTCCTTAATCAATGTCACTTTTAGCCGAACCAGGGAGCGGTTAGATAAGTGAGTGGCGGGTTTTTAGGATCTCAGAAAAAGAAACTTTCAGGTAACTAATCAAATCATTAACACAATATTATAAATATTTTATTGACAATGTCAGATTTAATATCTCGTGTTCCCACGCAAGTGGAAGACAGATTACGTGTGATTATTCATCAGTTTGTTTCATTTTCTCTCTTGTTTGTTATTTTATATGTTTTTTATATTACAACCTTCTTTTGGAAATAAATTTAATGAAAGCTGGCAAGCAACTATGGTTATCCTTACATTCTCTTGATCAATTCCCATGAACCTGCTCCCTGCTTTATGAGTAATGTGTAAGATCTGGTGAAGCAAAATTAAATGGAATGCGCGCTTCTTTCCCAGTCTTCCTTCAGCCAGACGCAACTAATAAGTAGTATGAAACCTCGCTCCAATCTTCCTCAGCCTGCAGTGCACTTGTCCGGGGGCTGGATAACGGTCAACTGCGATCTGTGAGACTCAGTTGCAGAAGCCTGGTCTAATCAGTTTAATTTTTGCAATATCCCAGAAATATTGAACCTTCTCGAGAAAAATTTGGATTTTTAGTCTCTTTTATCATTTTTTGAAAATAATATAAGTGGAATGTGTATCACTAACATATTATGAATATGAATGGAAAATTTTCAGGTCCTTTATATCAGCTGCAATGTTCCTCTACAGCTAGCGGAGTAGCAAATATGTACTCATTTTCGAATCAGAACAGTCATGCTAGCACTCCAATTGATACAGCAGTTCTTGTTGACATGGAGCCAGTTGGACGGAATATGGAGCGATCATATATGTCTCGTGGTCGCCATACATTTTCTTGTGAACCCGAGCCTGGTAGGTTCACTTTCATTTTTTGTTTTTGTTAATTCGTATTTAACAATATTTAACAATGATAACATACATCAACCACAATTAGTTTTAATATTATATATTTTCAAAACTTTAACCAGGCATGTTTTGGGAACAATTTGCCCCCATCATCAACATCAAAACAAAGAAGAAAATAAGCAAATCGAACATAATTATTATCAGTAATACACAAAAACAAGTAAAACACAAAATTAAAACAATTAAATAAATGGAATTTGTTTACTCAAGTATCTGGATTCGAAAAAATGAAACGAAAAAATGAAAGCATCTCAGCGCCCTCTTACGTAGTACTGAAAATGACTTGTCTAAGGAGATTGAAAAGAGGGAGTTGAAGAATGAAGAAGCTTGTCAATTAAGAGTTTAACACTTAACAACCTTGGATAAAATGCAGTACCATTTTAAAACTAATTGTGGTTGAAAAATCTTTTATCCTTGTTAATTGTGGATTACCACAAGATTTCCGCTGACACCTCTGAATTTAAAAAAATATATCCTGTAGAGCTAATCAAACTATGAAAGTGGATGTGATAGAGTTAAATGATACGATAATGCCTATTTTAAGATAAATGAAATGATAAAAATAATTCACATTTTGCCAGATCGTAAATAATACATTGTTTCAAATATTCCCCTTTGTCTTACATTTATGTAAAAATATTTAATAGA
The DNA here is from genome assembly GCA_011170035.1 of Teleogryllus occipitalis. Taxonomy (NCBI): domain Eukaryota; kingdom Metazoa; phylum Arthropoda; class Insecta; order Orthoptera; family Gryllidae; genus Teleogryllus; species Teleogryllus occipitalis. The sequence goes on from BLKR01009230.1 coordinate 99,595, forward strand.
AAATTATCAAGAAACTCCCATTCCATTTACAACAGTTCAGTTGCCATGATAATCCTGAAATGAAGGAAATTAAATTGGTTAATTCATTTTTTTGTGTATAATACGTAGTATTTTATGTGATAATTAGAATAGGAAATAGAAATATTCTTTTCTTGCCTCCTCCCGTGAGTTAGTAGGGTAAAGTGCACAGTAGTTGGCACCCTTGAGGGTGATTCGCGTATTTGAACATGTCTGTCTTCAAAACTGTTCTATATAAATAAGCTAACAAATATAAATAACATATTTTTCTTCAAAATCTTTTCACTTATCAAGAAATATATTTAAATCTTTGAAAACTGTAGTATTAAGTATGGAAAAACTGCAAAAGTTGGAAATTTCACATGAGCACCCTAGTTGGCAACTTTTTAGACAGTAGTTGGCACCCATTTTGTTACAGTAGTTGGCACCCCAGATTATTTTCTTTAAAAAAATAAAAATCAAACGCTTTGCAACATGAGTTGCAACATGAGTTGCAACATGCGTTGCAACATTCTACAATTAGCACAATTGTCATCTTTCGACTCCTCTTCAAAATAATTCCACACTTCACTCTTTTTGTTGATGGAATGCACTAATCTATCCGTCTTTCGGTCACTTTAAAATGCAGAATTGAACTCACGAGCTCCGTCAGATGCCTCCGCGGTGGGCTGAGGAGGGGAGTATCCCGGGAAGAAACGCTGTCATCGAGCATTGCTTATCGTGCGTGTCGTCTCTAGATTGCCGGGATCTCACAAGGAAGAGTTTCCCAAAGCTTGAATTGGTCGCGAATTGCGTGCTATCTCAAGAGATGGTGACAGGCGCGAGTGGGATAAAGAGCTTCGCACGGCGCTCGGACGTTGCAGCGTTGGGTAATTTCAACGACTGTAAGCGAATACGAACAGACGGGACCCTTCCTTGTTGCTAATGGAAGAAATTGGGAGAAAGAAGAATTTAAAGAAGACAATTCTTCCGTAAAATCATAAGAGATGGGGAATGGCATAAATAATTAAAAGTATCGAGTCTTTTTTCGAAAGTATCGATTGCTATCGATACCACTCGAGTATCGAGGGTATTGAGGTATCGAAAGTATCGAGGACCCATACCTAATAATTTTTAAATCATTTATTCAATTAATAAAAATACATTTTTATAATCAAATGAATAACATTACTCAAAATAAACTAAAATCTCTCGCGTCTTGCTGATTGGACACCGAATTGGTTGATGAGATCATCTCAGTATATTGATTTTAAATCTTCGCATTCTGTTGCCAACAACGCAAGTGCATATTCGATATTCGGTTATTTCTGATCTGAGATAGTTTTTCACACATTTCAAACATGAATAAGATCTTTCAGCGATTCAATTACTTATTGGTGTGCAGACAATCATCCGGTATGCAGTATCAACATTGGAATACACCACACCATGTACAAGTCATTTTCACGAAGAAATTTCATCAATTCCATTGGAGATAAATTTTCAATATTTTTCTAAGCGCAGTGTGCATGAAAGTGTGACATTTCATTTCCCAATGCCTTCTAAATTCGTGTCACAGAAGCCTCGCAACAAGTTTGATTTTTCTTGTACATTGCTTACATTCGAACTTCAAAGTTTTAAAATTATGAAGAACTTTCCACTGATCTTGTAAGCTTCGTTTATTCGACTTAACTCGCAAACTAAGTGATCTAAAATCACATAGAACGTAATGACTGTGAAATGATCGCGGGTCAATTGTTCGTTAATTATTAATTAAAGAATTGATAAAAAAGTTACACTTTTCGATCAATTGAGTTAAAACGGGGTCATGTAAACCACATATATTTGGGCAAACAAAAATTCAAGTGATTTTTTAGATTATTAACCGAGACATCACGAATTGAAGCAAAAACTAGTGGTGCAAAACATGTACTTTCTCGCCCATTTTTCACGAAAATTTACGCCAAAAAAAAAACTCAAATTTTCGGAAAATTTTACATGGCCTTATTTTGAAATTTATCTTTAAGGAAAGATTACATTAAGGTAAAAAATCTCTATCTTTAATATTTTCGTTGTAGGAAGACTCCGAAAAAAGTTTGAACTTTTGCAATTTTCGAAAAAATCGGGATTTTCAACGAACATGAGACCTGCACCATTTTCCTAAACGTCCTTCACACTATCCAATAACAAAATTTAATAACAAAACATTGAGCCATTTCTTTGAAAATTTGGAAAATGCCCCAGGGGTTTCATGTCAAGTACCCCCAAAATTACTGACAGAGATTTGTCGTCATTCGCTTTTTCGGAACCTAGGACCCACAAAACATGTATTCTGGCTACAAAACGTGTTAGATGATTTTTTTTCTAAATTTAGCATCTGGATTTATCCACTTTTTCGTTACCAGAACCCTGTAATATGAAATTTTCTGCCGACAATTCGCCGTTTTTTCGCGCAGCATTACATAACTTTTTCTGTACCGCGGTAGCGAGAATGTAAACATAACCTTAGTGCAATTTTTGAAGAAACAAAAGAATGCTACAAAAGAACTTCATGTTATATTAAACTGTGCAATTATCACTATCCGCGGGAAAATTTTGAAGCCATTTTTGAGAAAATGGCGTTTGAGTGTTTCTGAAAATGCTGAATATTGAGCTCATTTTCACAGACAACTGTTGAGTTTTCAAGAAACTTGGACATTATTCAGAGCACATTCATTCATAAACACAATAATGAGATCAAATTGCGGCTAATGTAAATATTAACGACGTGAGAAACAAAAAAATTACATTTCGCGCGTTGTTGCCGACGTCACACGTTCATTTGCCCGCTCGCTCCAGAATCGTCAAAATCACAGTTACCTTTCTCAATACATGCATATACTGAAAAAAAAGTTTATTCGCACACATTATTATTATTATTATTATTATTATTATTATTATTATTATTATTATTATTATTATTATTATTATTATTATTATTATTATTATTATTATTATCATTATTATTAGAGCCGTATTATTTTTATTAGCGTAAATATATAATACACAGATACCCTTTACATGTATTCTCTTATAAAATGAAAAAAAAAAAAAAAAAAGTAAATTGTTGATTGTGCTGTCAAATACTGATTAATTAATTTACGCAATAAACTAAACACCATGACCAACATTTATCCATCTTTCATCTTAGAGCATTATATTCCTTTTCTCATTTCTAAACTGTCGCATTTTCGTAGCTGTGAATATCGGCACATTATTATATCATATCTTTCTATCATTTCTTTTTTTTTCTTGCTTTTCAAATTCAAATCCCATTTCTATTACTAAGCGATAAAATGTATAATATTTGAAAATTTGTAAAAGTTTATCATTAACATTTGGTATCGTGAAGTTTGCTAAATGTTTACCATTACACACACGATTGTTGCAGGAACATTTTAAAATAGAAACGCATGCAATTTGAGAAGTATCGCATGTACAAAATCGTCGTACTTCATTTCCCTCCTGATTTTATACTTCAGTCCAGTTAACTTTATCCTTTATTTTACTCGAAGTCAATATTTCTCTATTCTCATTTTCCGTTTTCATTCTAAAGAAGGAATGTCTGCTGATGGCTGTTGGTCTTCAAAATTCATTCGAATGATTGACTCCGCTTCTGGTTGTTTTCCTTTTAAGGTCTCGAATAGTTTGAAAATGGTTTTTACCACTTTCAATTATTTCGCCCTTTATCCCTGCGATCCATTTTGATCTCTTAAAAAATCGACTCACTACACGATTGACTAAATTACGTACATACTTTTCTTTACCACTGCACATCCACCATCTTCACTCACGTCCATCAGCAAAAATCCACTGACCAGAATACCCAGTGAGATGAAATTCTCGAAAGGGTTTCATGTGATCATTCGAGTATTGATTTGGATGGTCCCTTCCGCTGATGACATCATATAAACAAATACTACCTTTCCGCCCTACGGGTTACACATACTGCATGTGTGCCTTGTCTTTTCGTCGTGTCCCGTCGCGTCTCGTCACGTCTCGTCGCTGTCAATACTCGAATTGAGAAAGAAAAACGCAAATAGAAATAAAATAAAAGTATATGAATTTATATTGGAAAAATATTAGAAAAATAATAAAATACTGAATATAGAGCCAATTAAATTTTAACTAAATGATGAGAATCAACAGACATTATTACTTCAATTAAACTTATTAATTATAAATAGAATAATTAATAAATTAAACAAATTCTTATATTAATATTGTAAACTGATAAGGGACAAAATAAAAACTTAGATTAGCCAAAATGGAAGCAAATTAAATTAGAGAGAAAAATAATTGTTACGAACCACTAAATGTTTTGTCTCCATTTGATGAATCGTCAGATGTGGTAATGGTTAAACTTTTTAACCATTCTCTTTGACTTTTCAGTTTGATACAAATGATGAATTGTGCAGTCAGTAACTGACTGCAAAGGTATTTCAGCAGATATTTCTGTCACTTTCACACCTTCTGAATAACATATCGTTTTTGCCTCTAACTCAGTAGTAACGAGAATATAATTTACAATTTATTTTTTCTGCCTGTTCTCAAATTCGTAAATATTGTTAAGTAGACAAATTTGTATCCACGGTTAATTCGAGGGCGTGTTCTGGAAAGAGAAAAGATGGTTTTTGATGAGTTTGTGCATTTTCTTAATTGTTGTGCCTCTGTTAGGAGAAGCAATTGGAAGTTCCTTCACTATATTACCAGAATCTATTTTCCCTTCTTTTCTTAATTTTACCATACAAACTAAAAGACTTAAGTGAACTGCCATATCCTATACTAACATCATCTGATTTTGAAGTCCTTGGAGTGATTTTCAATGAATTTATAGAAAATCTGATGTCTTCATGAAGCCATGATGAATAATTCCCTATAAAATGTTTATACCTCAGACAGATTTTTCCATCTTTTGAAAATGAACCGCCAAAAAATACGAATTTGCGTTTTATTGTACTTATTGAAGTCTCAGTCACAGTTTCTTTTCCAAATTCAAGTAAAACATACAAAGGTAGGGCGTTAAAGGACAAAGGTAGGGCACACCAGCTGATCTTTTATGATTTACTTAGCCAAAAGAACTAGATTTAATGACTAGACAATCATAAATGTCAATCAGGGTAAATTCTAAATAAAAAGCTTGGATAAATTTGTAAAATTGCATGAAAATAAAATTAAAATTACTTATTTTTTCAAATTGCCCCACAAGCAATTAAAAGCACGTTTTTCTTATCTTGAGGCATTACTAAAAAAAAAAAGACTTTCAAAAATAAAATTCCTGAATGACTACCTTGATATGAGTACCAAATGATGCACACTGGTCTCAAACATGAGATGAACTGAAATGCAATTGACAGAGACATGTGAAGACAACACAAGATTGTGCGTATTTGAGCTTGTTCTACTGCCACCTTAAGCAATTGAGAAGAAAATCAATACTTATTTTCTGTAAGGTTTTAAAATCAAACAAATACCTCAACTAACCCTTCTGAGTACATTGGAAAATGAACTTTCTTCCAGCCAGATATCCAAAATTACACACGGTGTATTGTCAGGACTCGAACTCTAGGACCTTCCAGTCAGAGGTACTGCTGTGGCATGAGTTGATGCCCTTGAGCTACCTAAGCCAGTATCATTGTTGGTGTTCACGGTACAGAATGTTTCTTGGTAAACGGAAGATGCTGCTACATTCAATTTCTTTTCTCCTTCCCTCATTATTTATTCACTCAGTGTTACACAAAACTAAATTCTGCAATAATATCATCACAGGTGAAGTTGTTGGCTGGCATAAAGAAACTACAAATATTAGTTTTCAGAATATGAAGTAAAGAATCTGTTCTAAGTGTACGGATTATTTGGATATATCAAATATTGGAATTCTTTAATTTTTATAAATTGTGTATATGCAGGTATCCTGGGAGAGAACAACAAAACTTTGAAAGTAAGCTCTTAAGTCAATTTTAAGCACACTTTGTTGGATAAACTCCTTCAATATTTTGAATGGTTGAGCTGCAATAAGCACTCAAAAGTTCATTTGAAAACATACTTTCTATGCCAAATTTGCATTTCACAAACATATAAACACTCCAGAAACATGTAAAGTGTTTATTATTTACAAAAGAAATGAATATATTTCTTTACAAAGAAAAATTTACACAGAAAAAGAAAGCAATCGAACTGTGTAAATTGGGTGTTATTATATACATGAAGGAACCTTTCTAATTCATTGCCAAGTGCACATGGAGTTCTGCAGGGATCAATTTTAGGCCTTATTCTCTTCCTTCTATTCGTAAACGATATATCCTCGATAATTCAAAACGAAAGAACAGTTCTCTTTGCGGATGATGCAAAAATTCTTTGGAATAAAGAAACCATAAATAGTACGAAATCAGATGTTTCAAATTGGTTCCATAAAAACAAATTAATAGAAAATGAATAGAAAATGGTTGCAATCCAGTTTTTCATTTCAAATAAACAGTTTTGCACAATTACAAAAAAGAATTGTACGCATAATAAGCAAATCCCACCCTCAAGATTCGTGTAAACCTCTCTTTATTAATCTAGGAATTTTACCATTACCTTGTCTCTTGATTTATGAATCAGTGGTTTTTGTCAGAAATGACTGATTTAAGGGTGAGAATATATTTTCAGCAAATGCCAATGTCTAGAACTATAACACTTGACATAGTAATCTAATTCATCAGGTGACAGTATCAACAGCTCACTACATAAAATTCACATACAATACATGTACATTATTTTACAATACTTTGCCAGATGACATTAAACAATTAAAATTGATTCAAAAGTTCAAGGTCCAATTAAAATCTTTTTTGCTGAATAACTGTTTCTGTACAATTAGAAACAATATTGAGCATCAAAAAGGAAAGTAACATCAATTTTAACAATTATATTTAATGTATTATTTACCATCTGGACTGTATAATTCTAAACAATCTGCAACAAGTATTGCAAGCTCAGCTTCTGGGTCAGTGGTCCTCACCCCAATAATTTAAAATTTTTGGCTGCATTTCTATGCAGCAATTTAAAAAAAATGTCATTACATATACTATGATTGATATTAGTGAATCAAGTGAATTATTTTTTTAGTAAATACAATTCTTTTACATATTTATGAAACAATACAAAATTTTGTTTAAAATATTATTGGAGGCACATATCCATCAGGGGCCTTAGCATGTGCTTAGTCTGCTTATGTTATTATTCCCCCTCTAATGAATTTGAATAGTTACTTTATAACAAGGTGTATATTACGTTTTTGTTCTTTATCATGTGGTAATGTAAAGGCAATAGTAAATTTAATTATTTCAAACTATCCATTGTGCTGCAAACTTCCATTCCAGGTGAATTTTGTTTACATCTGTCATCCATTCAAGAATGCATGTTACTGTTAAACACATGGGTAATGTTAAGTAAAATCTCGATATATATAATCGATAATATTAGTTTCATTTACTTTCGTACTCATTTTCGTATATCTAATGTGTTTATATGATTTCTAAGGAGAACATATAAAATATTATATGCTTGATTGCAATCTGAAATTTCAGAACATTAACTGTGATGGAAATGTGTAGCTTAACATTAATTTGTAATTGACAAACATTAACAAATTTGGATTAAGGTAACATTTACAGAATTTATGGTTAGCAATATTGTTACATAAACTAATAATCAATAAATTTTGATCTAGAAATGTTGATTCTTATGCTTTATGAAAAATATGTGTACTATTTAAAAAATAGATTACTATTTGAAAAAAAAAAAAAATTTTAACTTTAAACACCCATAACATTTGAAATTCCCAGTTGCACACACAAATTCTTTTTTTGCATGAAATTTTAGAGTTTGTATAATATTTTTGGCCAAGAAAAATTGAAAATCAAAAATTTGAAATCAAAGATTACATATTTTGGGATTTTAGCTTTGAAAAAACTAAACTTTTGAACTTGAGACATGCACTTTTAACTGCACTTTTGAATTTGACAGTAAAAACATTGGTATAAAATGCAAATGATATGAGGTTCATTGCAAGAAACCTTTTCTTTGAACTATTTACTATTAGGAGAAACATTTTTCTTATATTAGAATGGATTTTCACATGAGATTTCAATTTTTTCTGAAGTTCATCCTAACTACTCAGAAATGTTACTAATTTTGGGTATAAATAAAAACAAGGTCAAAAGTCAAATATATAAACTAAATATGATGCTTCCAGCATTTTTTTCATCACATTGAACAAGTCAAAAAATTTGTAGACAAATCAGAAGGGGTCATGCTTTTTTCAGCTGATTTTACATGGAATTGCCCCCGTATATATCGAAGTGGTTTACATCTAGCAATGTTTCTCAGTTCCTCTTTTCCAGTGTTCCCTATTCACTACATCTTCCTCTGTAAAATTTCTCATCGCCATTGCAGGTGTTTTTGTTCTACAGTATCTATAACAGTAAAATCGGTCTTAACTGGAATTGATCGGGACACAAAAAAATTCCAGTTTAGGGAGGTTTCCGTTCTCTGCAAGGTTGTCCATTTCATGACATTTGTGATATTGATATTTCTGCCCTGAAAGTAGTAGGCCTAAATTACATGACAATTATCAAAATACAATAACACAAAAGTTTTTATGGAAGAAATCACCAATAAATGTATATTAAACACTCTTCATTGTCAGCTTCTGAGTTGAAAAATACACAACACCTTACTGCCTAATGGCTCTGTTGAAACTGTTTGTATGCTTGAGAGATAAATGACCTTAAGGTCAAATTCTACACTGACCACTAAATCCCCTCTTTCATTCAATGTCAATTTGCCATGACTAAATCGTGTGTCACGAGGATAGAAAATTTAAAACAGACTTGGCAGATGCATTCATTTCTTTAAAAACATTTTGCGTATCTCTGTCAACTGCATTAAATTCACAGGAATTACATTTCATAAAGATGTTTTTCCTGCAGGACATGAGAAACTATTCCATTTCTGCGTTGGAGAGGTTCTGCTTTATTTCGTGTAAAATGCCATTTAACTTCACAGGCGACTTTACGAGAAATTTTCCAGTTAAAGCAGGTATCCGGCTTGTACAGGATCCGGTTTAGACCGATTTTACAGTATATTCTCTTGAGTTCCGATTTTCTCCTTCATTTCTTCATTATGTACGTGGTGTAAACGAGATATTCTGCAACTTTGTTTCAAAAAATCCATTTGAATCATCAATAATCTCTCTTTGTTTTTGTTTTTTCACTATTTAAATTTAAACTCCTTAATTATAAAGAGAAATAATGAGAATATAAAATAAACTGAAATTTTCCTCCTCACAGCATATTAATTTTGGGGGTAAATTTTTCATATAATAATTTCTCTCTTGATGACATTTTTGACTTATGCCCATAGATTTTTGGTATATTGAAAATACTGACACAAATAACAGTAACTATACACAGTATGCAAAGACAGATATAGTGGAGAAAAGTTATTTCTTAATTTGAGTTGTGGTCCTGTAGTTGGTAGCCATTAATTGTATCAGTCGAGTTATAAATATCTATGAGAGAAAGAGTGTAATTGTGCAAAAAAGAGTGTAATTGTGTGTCAACAATAAGAAAAATATTTTAAAAAGAAAACACTTTCTCTGCATAAACCTGTTGTAGTATACAGTAATTTCATTTCCAGCCTTACTCAATAACTATACACATATCTAGGGATACTTTTTAAAAACAATAACATTTGAATATGGCACTTAAAAAATAAATAACTAATTCATTTCTGTTTGCAGCACCACGACCTGATATACTAGAAGATAGTGGAACTGGATCATCTTCGAGGCTCAGAGCTGTTGAACCACCACCTCCATATGACTCACCACCTACATATGCTATAAGAGAACATATGGCTCCACAACAAATCAAACGACAACATCCACAGTTACCACAGCCTCCTCAACATCCACCTCCCTTACCACCAGTTCAACGAGATGTCCATCGCAGTGAGCAAATGAATGGGAATGCCCTAGTGTAAGATATCCTTAAATTGATAAAACTGTGTCATTCAGTTTATTTTACAGATAATTAGATTTACATTAATGAGAGATACTACACTTGGTTGGAAAATTTTATCTATGTAGTTGAATCTATAAGGTTTATTGGTATGTGAATGTCTCTGCTCAAAATATATCATTAAGTCAATTACATTATTTCAAAATGGTAAATTGTACAAAATATGCTTTTCTCAATTCATATTTGAGTGAAATGAGTAAATGATAAAAGTGTGTACACTCACAACATTTGTACAATATCCATATTATGTCTTTCTTTCCAAATAGTATTGATATTATTAATGATCTCTCAAAGCATCCATAATATTGAAATATTTGGTAGAGCTCACTATACACAACTTGTCAATAATTAATTGAACATAATGAATAAACAGTAAGAAAATAGTTTTGTTGATATGTGTTACAATTCCAGATTTGTTTATAATTAACTATGGTGTTATTTGAAAATATATTTTTGCACAAATGTAAAATTTTGTTGAATTGGCATGTTTATGTATAGTATTATTTATTGGAAACTTATTGCTTTTATTTTTGAGTTTCTTCTGTCATTTTCTGTGCCATCAGCTAAGAGTAAAAGGTGTTTATAGAATAAATATTTCCTTCAACTGACTCTTACATTAAAAAACTTCCTCTGCATGGACTTACTGAATATCAGTGACCTCAATAGTCATTTTGACATGACAAACACAACAATGATAATGGTAAAACTACAGAACTTATTTATTTCTTTAGATCAAGCAAAGTAAAATGCATTTTCTGATAATTACATTTCAATAGGAATAACTAACATTCAGTGTTAAAACATTTTTTTTTTCATGTTCCTGCTCTATATTTAGTCTGTATTGCTTGTTTTTAACCCTAAATTTTCTGACCATAGAGAATATTTATTAAGGAGTAATTTTATTTACTCATATTAATTACGGATGTTAACAAAATATTTATTTTTTTCAAAATTTATATTTGTTTTGAAAGTTATTCTTCAAATATATCTTCTATTAAAAAATAATCTCTTTCACAAAACTAGAAATGATACTAAGAATAACCAAAAAATTAGATAGTGACGGAGCATTCATGCTTGCCCATCATTAAGTATAAAATTATGTGGTATTGTAGAATTGTCAGACGACTAAAGATTAAAAAATTTCATGATGAAATTATTATCTATTACATTGATAGACAGGTCTTCTTGAAGTACAACATTGAAAAATGTGTTTGCGATGCAATTTTCTTCTTTCCCAGAAATCAAAAGCTCTTAGTGGAAATCTATCTGAGATTATGGTGTCCAGAAAACTAAATGTTGATCGCATACTATTGAAGGACCCAAGTAAATTATCACACTTTTGAAAAGTCTTAATAGTTAGATGTTGCAAATGAACAAACGTATATCTCATTTTTTGATCATATCATAGAGGAAAGACATTACAAAAGTCTATGATATTATATCACAGAAATGACAACACAATTGAATTGCTCTGCTGCAAATATTTGCTTAGTATTTGAACCTGCAAAATTACTTGTGAGTGTGCATCCATTCAAAAAATGCAAAACAAACATAAAATACACTACCGTGAGTGGTATATATTACAAGCAAAATACCCATCATTGCCTGGGCTTTCTTCATATCCAATCCTTGTGAAAGAGGAAAAAGATCACTTTTATATAAACCATGGTGTTTAAGATTATTATTTTTAGTGTAATTCGTTCAAATTTTAATAAAATACTATAATTTTCTTTCATTTTATTTTACAGCACTTTGCTATTAGAGTAAAAATGTTGACCTTATGCATTGCTACTGGCCTCTAGCAAATCTATTAGGCATTAGTACTAGTTCTTCTGCAGTACTGTTGGCCTCTGGCTAAGTATATTAGGAACCAATCTGCTCTTAGGAACATGCAAAAATCAATGATTGTGGTGCATCTAAGAATACATTATTAAAATGATTTATTGTCTCCATTTATGTTGTGTTAATCTTTATCAAACTTTGCAAGGATACTGCAAGAATCCTGAAGAAGAGCATGTAAAAATTTTGTATCTATTCATGCACTACTTTTTGCAGTATTGATGTTGGATTTATGTCATTGAATTCATTTTTATTAACATAGATATAATTCCTATTGCAACTAAAATAAAATTTGAAACATAGTTGCATGCTGTGAATTTGTCAATGTGATGAGTAAATAAGTGTTTCTAAAAAGATTTTAGCAGAAAAAGTTCAAATCTGTAAGGGTATCTATCTGTATGTACCTTTATTTTGCAAGTGTATTTTTCAAAAATATTATTTATCATGTTGCAAATAAAAATTGAGATGTTTACTTTTTCTAAAGAGGACTGCATGCTTTTAAAAGGAAGAAAATGTGGTGACCACAAAATTTCACACTATATATTTCAAATTTTTCTTTATGAATGCAAAGAGTAATTTGAATCATTACTGTCAGGAACTTTCATTTTAGTCATTTAAAAAATCTTATCATTTAAGACAGTATTAGCATTCAATACTTAAAAGTTTTGTTAATATAAAAGTACTAATATGTGACATATTGGTTTAGTATCGTTTTTATCTTAGTACTTCATTTTCTGTATTGCAAGGAAATTGAATTAACTGTTTACACAATTACTGAATTACACAAAACAGTTTCATAATGAACTCTTACTGTTATAAGTACTGAAAATGGCAGAAGAATTAGATCATATTTTATTTTATTTCTATTTAGAAGTATCAACCCAAGGAATTTTAATAATTACAATGAAAAGTTAGACCTTTTGGTTACTTGAAAAAGTGCTTAATTTAGAGAAGTGATGAAAACAGATGGGTACTCACTAATGTTGTTTATTACATCAACTGATTCACACACAAGGTGTTTGGAATAGAAAAGAGTCCAAGCTGAAATGTTTTACACCATTATGTAATTTTATATGTATAATATTATATATTTTTATATAAATATGTATAAAAACTATTTAATAATTATTATACATACAGAGTGAGTTGTTAAGCTATTCCATGTCACATATCTTCAATGTTAGTAAAATTTTATTAATTCTAATTCTTTTCATTACCAGCTGTCAAAGTGTGAGCGAATGACGATGTATTTTTAAACCATCATAATTTTCTTTTAAAGAACATTTCACTCTGATGTAAGGGTTTTGACATGCCAGTATATTTATTCTTTATGATATAAACATATGGAAAATTCTCTCAAATATTACAGGGGGAAAATTCTTTATAAAAAAACAAATATTTAAGTCAAATGCACAGTCTTTATTTGGTGTTTAGATCTATAAAACATGGGAAATATGTCTTCTAAGTGCACCTTCTTCTTCATTCATACTTCTTGTTTTGCTTACTATCTTGTCACATTTTTTTCCAGGCAAAATAGTACTTTTATTCAAATCCAGTCTCACAGTACCTCAGTTGCTCCAAACACTCTGAGGTCACCTTCAACAACTGAAGTGCTTGAGCCATTCAGCAGCCATATGGTAGTATCTGACGCATGTGCATCTCCAGAAGGTAGCCAGGATACCACAAGTACATCAGAATCTCCTCAGTCTGTGATAAAGCAGGTGCTGGGAGATATTCCAGAAGAAACCTTTTCGACTACATCTACTCCTACTCCTCCCAATTCGACTGCTCCAGTTTCTACATCAGTACCTAACGACACCAAGCAAGTGGCAAATTCAAATCAGTCATATTCTGCTCCTTCACATTGCTCTCCTTCACAGATATCTAATATTAAAGGTTATTCACAAACCATTTTACGAGGCTCACCATCAGGACCTATTCCACCTGTTCGAGCCTTGCCAACAGTAAGATCTGTACCTTCAGGCCCATCTCCACCTGCTCATATACTCTCTCAAGCTTCCTCTGCTGTTGGGCAATCCCAACAGCTAGTTTCCACAGTGGTAAATATCAATCAACCCTCTATCACTCCATCTGTACCACAACCATGTGTTTCACCTAACTCATCTTCCAAACCTTTGGATACCAATGTTCTATACCACTCCACCAAATTCTAGGGTTTCTAATGGTGAGTGTAGATAGAAACTTTTAAGTAAGTTTATATTTGAAACTTTGATGGATCCTTAAGAGAAAAACTAGTGTTTCAGGTGCTGATGAAAAGAATTTTGATTCTTTAATAAATGTTAAAAACCATTTATATATATTAATGAGATGCAGTGCCTGTGCTGGAGAGCCTTGTTTACTAAGTAGTAATAGCCTTTTCTCATTTAGAATTTTAAAGATGAAAGGAAGAATAAGGCATTGCTGCATGGTGGAGTTGTTGGCTAATTTATAGTTCACAGCAACAAGCACTGGTAAGCAATACAATAATTGAACATCTCAATTTTTTTTGAGATAATGTTCTTAATATTTAATAGAATTCATTACAATATAAATCACAAGGAACTAGTGAAAGAGGGAGAAATATAGTGCATTCACATTATAGTAATGTGTACTGAATTGCATAAATGTTTCAAGACTAAAGAAGATTTGCTAATAGCATTTCCCTTTTTGTTTCCTAAGAAGCATCATCAAAGCATGTGTCAAGAGTTATTTATTCATATTATGAACACTTCAGACACTTTCTTTTTGCCAGTTTGGCACACATTATCAATTTCCAGTTGAGACACTTTAATTTGAACCCAACCCAAAGTGGGAAAATATAAAAGATGCAACTACAAGTCAATCCTAAAACTTAACAAACTTAACTTAATAAACAACAACAACTGTTTATTTGTTGTCATAACTGGCACAAACCTCAAAAGAAGCACAATTTTGACCATTTGTCAATATAAAATATTTTATAAGAAAAGGTTTTTTTTTAATTAAGCGATGTATGGTCGAGGGTGGTTGATTTTTAATATTGTTAAGTTGCTGAGTAATACCAGATGGGAAAACTCATCAATGTTTTAAAACCATTGAGATATCATCCTCGAAATATAGTTGGCCTATATAAAGCTTTGATGCAGATTTTCAATCATATAAACCAAACAAACATGCTGAAGGACAAGTGCTTGATCCAAGTGAATTAGTAAAACAATTCATAAGACAAAATGTCATGTAAAATTAAATTTTAACATAGTAACTAAAATAATAGACTTCATAAACTCATTTTTCTAAGTATATTTGTTTATGGACATACAAAATATGTTCATAACATAAAATAAATTGTTTCATACCATGTTGTATGTTGTATATTGAACATTGAACAAAAAAAATCTGAGGCCCTAATTTGCAGTCCTCCACTGCCTGACCAAGGGTCTGGCGATTGCAAATATCTCAACTTGCCTGGGGGTGTAAAATTACCTAGTACCAGCACTGAATTAGTGGTCAATATTTGAAATTCACAACTGTAAGGGGTCATGTGAAAAAAAGTAGTAGCAACAGCAACCCTGAACTAGCAATCAAGTAGGGTTACTACAGTCTTGTGAACATAGTAAAAAAGAAAATTGCAAAACATTTGAAGACTATTTTTGCAAAAATATATTTTACTTTTTTACAATAGGAATTTTGGTTAACAATGACAACCAAAAAGACAACTACTGCCACAACTGTAACTCATACTTGAATATCAAATTTTCACTACTTTTTCATTTTTGAAGAAGTCCGGTCAGTTAGCTGATGAAGATCGAGCATGTTAAGGAGAAACGTGAGTTTCAATGTCACAGTGGCCATCTAGCTCAGGTTTGCACAAAGGCCCCAGCAACGTGCCCCACGATGGTGGTGGCAGCCCTTCCATGCCCCACCAGCTTCTACTGAAAGACTTTCACCTCGGTGGGAGGAAAGGCCTGCGGCTCTTAATACGGAAATGTGTTGAATCAGTTGAATTTGACAACTAAAGACTTGAAGTAATGGCTGTAGTTTCTGCAGAGGGAAGGTTTCATTTTGTATACTATTATTTCAGATTAAATTTCTCAACAATTCTCACAAATTTCATGGTCAATCTTTAGTGTTGCAACTGATTTTGAAACTATTTGTAATTTAAAAAACAAGAACAGAATCTTTAAGGATCTAACATTGTTAATAAATATATGCACTTCATAAATGTTTCAATGCTGGTAATTTTATTTACATAAGGAAGAAAATAGAAACATTGTTTGAGATGATACAATGCCACTCGCATTGTCGCATTGTCGACTGTAGATGTGTGTCATTTGGCCTTTGGACTTGGTTTTTTGTAAGTTCACAAATATATTTGGAACCGAACATTGACAATACCTAATGCAGTTGCGACGATTCGCACGTACTCGATTTCGTTCGGGACCTGCCATGATTTGCACCCTCCGTTCAACCTCGCGACTAACTATTTCCGAAAGAAAAATCTAAAGGGCAGAAAAGTGAAGAGACAGCCCGGCCGTAGGGGATTATGCTAACTTTCCTGGTTCTCGTGGGACGCGGTCTTTCCAGCGCCCCAAGGAGGGGCTCAAATGGGGCGCTTCAAGCTGGAGATTCTCTCAAGTAGGGCTACATATCTTTATTTCACCTCGCAACCCATGACAGAGTTGTGCCAACTTGGCCACCACGATTTCTCGTTGACATCCCTTTCACTTTTAGCGACCCTGCGGCAGTCGTGTGCTGTAAGGTTTCGGGGTGAGGAAATACGGCTATTTAATTGGAAGAAGGAGAAAGCACTTATTCTGTCCCTGGGGAGTCACTCTTTTTCGTTTCATTCATCCTCATAAGAAGTCACGTTCAAGGAAGAAGAATCGCCAAAACTGTCATTTTAAGAAACCTTAATATAAACGGACAGGCACAAGTTTTGCCGTCAGTCTATTTTTCGGAATCAAGGACCCACAAAACATGGGTTCTAACTACACATGTCAGAGGTAGCAATTTATTCTACAGATGAACAAGATTTATCCATTTTTTTGTTACCAGGAGCTGCTCAGATCGGTAGTTTTCCGTGGTTTCTCCGATCAATACCAGGCGAATGCCAAAGCAGTACCCTAACCAACGGGCCACGGACTGCGGACGATCTTTCCTACCCATTCCTTGTTCTATCCTTACCCCTTACTCACACTTATACTTACACATCCATCCACTACACTACCACACGTGCCGGGAGATCGGACGGGAGCTTAGAGATTGTCCCGGCTGGAGCGGCGCTCCCGGGGGGAGATACATGGTTGGGAAAACCGCTAGCCGACGGTCGGTCGGTGCCGGATCTCGCCATCCAGCGGGGCAAGATCATCACCACCTTCCGAGCAAAAAGCATGCACTACACTTGTGAGACTAATGACCTTAGAAGTTGACGCGCCTGGAATCACTAGTAGTCAATCTTCGTTACCAGAGCCCGGCAATAAGAATTTTTCTGCCGAAAATATGCTTTTTTCCAGCGCACAATTTCAATACTTTCTTACAAAGGAGGGGCGAAAAAGTAAAAAACACTCCAGCGAGTTCCTTTAAATATTAGCAATAAATATTTCCTTTGCCGTTCTGTATAGCATAGATGCCCGTAGAAAGTTTTTTTCTTTGTAATTTTCCAATTTCATCGCAGTGTGGCTATCACTGGAATTAGTGCGCATTTCCATGACTTGTAACGTTGTTGTAGACTCGGAAGGACATTAATGTCATTCGCAAATAGCGAGTGCACTGTCGTTCTGGCGACTGGTCGGCAGGCTAGGTCGGGTCTAATGTCTGCCGCGCTCTATACGGGCCTGTCGTAATATTCATCCCAATTCTCAAATTTTCGTTTTCCGTCGTTTGTATAAAAAAAAGTACATTTTTTCTTTGAAAATACTTAGAAATATTCTCTTTGCTTCAATTCACTTTAAGCATACGTAACCTTCTGGGCAATATAGAAGATGAGGAATCGCCAAGAAACTGCTAGTATGTAGAAACGAAACGTTTTTCACTAATAACAAACATTTGTTCGTCTAATAGATGAGAAGACGGTAGTGTGTTTTTTCCCACATGAAATCACTCACCTATATACAATTGCAATGTGTGGCATCCCATATAGTCGGTTTTGTTAGCAATAGAAAAAGGAAGGGTTTTAAAGAAATTTGCTAGAAACAAAATTCAATACGTAGGCTTCTTAGTCGGTGTCAATGGATTGTTGACTGTCTGAGAGACACCGTATCATATGAAGTGCTATCAAACATTTGATTCCCGTACGGAACCTTATCGAGTATAGCCCTCTGTCTTTCTCCCCCCCCCCCGCCCTTCTCTTTCTCACACTCCTCCCACCTTAAATCCAATACGATTTTGCATTAAGACTCTTTCTCTTGCAGGAGTGAAGTTGCCTGTTGAAAATAGGTACGGGGATTCAGCGGATGAAATATCACTGGAAGCCCCAGTTTTGATGTGGAGCAATCATTATTTCTTTAAGAATTTTCGTTCTTGCGTTAAATAGTGATATTTACAGAATGTGATATTTTCACTTTCTTGCGTTAAGAACAACATCCGTGTTCAAGTCTTGATGATCATGAATGTTATTTTTTAAGGAATACCGTTTTCAATATTAATTCTAAAGCTAGAAAAATCTTTGTCCTCCGTGATTTTTGTACTTACAGAAAAGAAGGGCAAAACCTTGAAAAAAGAGAAATGTCATTAGGGCGATGGCTGTTGCCTGTGGAAAGACAGCTTCCCTTTTGTACTAGAAAGAGATTCACCTACAAGCAAAATAAGTACTTGCTTAGCGGCCCACATCCATGAATAAGGCACGTCTCGAAAAAATCGTAAAATATTCGAAAGAATGTCATGGAATTTGTAAATGATTTGTAAAACAATCATTAATCAAAGAATCGTCTATACTAAAAGGTTTGATTTTAAAAATTAAAAATATTGTTTCAAAAATATGATGATAATACTATTTAATATTTAGTGTTTGTTTAGTAAAACTGGAGGTTTTTTTATAGTCCTCGACAAAAAGAAAATGGCATTTCCTGGGGAAAAAATTGTTGCAGACACAGCTCATGTTGCACTATTTTCTGGCGTAATCAACACCAGAACTGTGACATTTGTCTGACATACTGTGGAATCACCATTAGTATCCCTGTGTCGTGGAAGATTGCTGCATGGTAGGGGTACCAGTGTACAGGCTGAACAGCTATCTGCAACTTGGCATCACTGTAATACGCGTAATTCTGACCGGCCAAGAATTTCTTGGGATGTAAGAAAATATGGAAATCGTTGGGGGGGGGGGGAGATTCGGATCACAGGATGGAAGGTCGAGCACCAGAGAGTTCCCAGAGGAACCTGAAGGTGTGAGGCGAGCCGTGTGTGGCTGAGCGTTATCTGGCAGGACATCACCTACACTGAACATCCCAAATGCTCTTGTTCTGGATGCCCCTTCGCAAATTCCTTTCCTGTCAGCATTATGTTTATTACAATGGCGCAGAGTTGCTGGTGGCTGTCAAACTGGTACCAACCCCAGTTGGCTGACTTCTACGATGTAGTGGTACAAATCATTGTACATGTGTTGTACAACACATAATCAACAATAAATAATATCCTAGATGGCGCGAAGTTCCGGCCTTCAGTGGATTTTCATTAAAGAATCTAGTGGTGGTGCAGCGCATATTTTCAAATACATTTTCATGCCTAAATGACATGCAAAAATCGTTGTGGCCAGGAGTCAAATAAGTAAACACGGAAACTTCAGACTGGTAGTTGTGCTTCTGTCTGATGTCACCCCATCTATCCTGAGACAATACTGAACATAACACGCATGCAATGCCATTGTAGGTAGTACGTCATTGAATCATTTACACATGACTCCTATTATGCGTTATTATATCTGCTAATTGAAATGTCTCCAAGATTCTGACCAATGAGGAGACTGAATTTGGGGCTGCAAAATCTATTCTGGTTATTGTTTATAATGCAGTGGGCTTTTACAACTTCCTCCAAAAATTTTTTTCTAAAATGACATCAAAAATTTGTATTTATTCTTTGGTTCAATACCATTTCACATGTAGTAGGTAGCATGCATATTGCTAAGTATGTAAGCTTAAAAAAAAACACTCACACACACACACACACTTGGAATGCACTGGAGAAACTACACAGCAACTCCCTATAATACACTCTGGACCTTTGTCGGATGCTGTTGCTAGATCGAAGAGCCAAAGCTTGATGATAGTATGGGGAAATTAACCTAAAGGAATGCACATTTTTCAAAAGCTAGAAAACTAATTGTTTTGAACACATAAAGAAACAAAAATAAATTCAAGAAAAGAAAAAGGAACATGAATTGGGTTCAATAAGGGAATTGGCACTTCACCTTCTTCATCTGACAAGCCACCACTGTCATCCGTATATCACACCTATAGCATCCATCAGAGAAACCATATTGCTTATGACAAAATAATGAAGAGTGTCAGCATTAATTGTATTTAGTACCCATTTCTTGAAAATATAATTATTAGGTACTGCTCTTTGAGGGTGGAGGGAAGTTACCAATTACATCTGGTAATTATTGAATTGAATTGAATTGAATTTGCCTTATTTTACGTGGCGAGACTCAGGCCATGAGGCCTGCTCTTCCGTCTGAACACGCAAATTCCGCTACGCTCCTTTCACCAACCATGGGAGAAAGAAGGTATTACTTGGGCAACGAAACAGGTGATTTGAATTTAGCTCAGAGGCGTCATTTAGGCTTGAGGATCTTTTACATGCAGTAAATCTACTAACATGGGACAGCCGGCTTTACTTCCCCTCCGAAGGAAGGCGTATGAAGGATTTTTTCGCCCTTAAAAATCCACGGCTTCGATCGGGTTCGAACCCGCAAACTTGGGAATAACAGTCCGATACGCTAACCGTTACACCATTGCTGCCGCAATTATGAGATATAATTACCTACAATACAGTACACAGTTATAAAATAAAAATGTCATTAACTACTATGTAATTCTGAACCCAGCATCTTGATAGAAATTGGGTACATACAATGTGAAGTTAATGAGAGCAAAGTATGGTTGTGAGAATGAAGGAATGTAATTTAGTATGCCAGCTAAATAATATCCAACAAAAACAGCCATTGAAAAGTTTAGGCACAGATTGTTGCACAAATTGTTACTGATAACATTTAATATTTTATATGATCTCCTAGAACTAATTTTCTTTTTATTTGAATGATGCTTCTTCTTTATTCAGAAAAAAATTGAGAAAAATTTAAACCGAAGATTCAAATATCTATTTACATTTGAGTACAATAACACTCACTAATTAATTATATTTTAAAGAAAATTCAATGCTTTTTTTTCTTTTCCTCTTTGTTTCCTTTCATTTTCTCTTTTTGTTTAATTCTATTATGTTTTAGAAAGTTTATAAATAGCAATTCAAAATTGTATCATTATTTTATGTGGTGAACAATATCAAAGAGTGGCAATATTTATTATGTTTTTGAATTATTTTTTAGCCTATACTAATAATACAAGTAGCAAAATTAATAAACATGGCAAGTGTATTTTTGTACCATAAATATGATCAAATTTGAAATGTCTAGACACAAAATGTTTTTGTTTTTTTCAAATTATATGATTAACCTGAGAGGGAATCACAAGAAAAATCCTTTCAGGGATAATTAAGACTAATTAAACAATGCTTTCAGTGACAGTACAACTTAGGCAGTACAATTCTAATAGCAACATATCTGTGATTTTGAATTTACTATATTTCTTAGAAAAATTTAATAAACATTCAAGAACACTTTGTATGAGCAAGTCTGCACAGAAAATAAACAGTGACTTCCTGTATATATTCATGCATTTCTCTGTGCTCCAAATGAATGATTCTATAATAGCAGAAATATATTTTCTTCCTCATTAAAATTCTTATTCTTTATCAGTTGATATTAAGAATTTCTAAACACTGGAATTGTGAATAGATGTATTGCTTATCAGGTCTTGAACTTTTGTTGCTGTCAACTTCTTGATCACATCTTCACTGTGCATTTGCCTTTTCCAATATACACCTCTTTCTTTATATTATTATTTTGTTGTGTGATATCTGAAACAAATGTGAATATATTGCCATTATGCATTGTATTTTTAGCACACATTGCCATTTTGTACTCTATCCTATTACCTACCAATTGTTAACTTTGCACCATTAGTATTAAAGGAAAGAAAGAGTGACTATATAGTTGTATAATTTACAGTGCCTACATTTTTGTTAATAAACACAAATAAGAATTTTACTTTAATAATTTAACATTTCATTCATTTTCAAAGGTGTAAAGTAATTTTTATTTGAAATTGGTATTTTCATTCATCTAATTGTGGTATCCATCAGAGAAACCAAATTGCATGTAATTGCAAATTATGAAGAGTTGTCATCATTCTTGTTTAATCAAACATTTCTTGAAATCATAATTACTCCTTTTTGAGGGAGAAGAAAAGATTCTAACAAGCTTGAATTTGTTGATTTAAAAAACTCTTATGGCATTGATGAAAACATTGTTTTTGTTTCTGAAAGTGGCATTTGTAGGATTTAATTTTTTATGAGGAAATGTATTTATTAATATGTATCCAATACATTGTTTCTTATTTTGCTTGTACGGTGTTCTAAAATTCTTGAAATGTATTTAAATTTCTAAAAGATAATATGACACAATCTTGAGAATCCTTTATAGGTGTCACTCAAATTTCTTTCTTATTCTTTTTTTTACCTTGAACATGATTGCCTAGATATTTGTTTTCATGTCATGTAAATTATAATTACTGGGTTCTGGTTGGAAATTGTTGCTGGTGACAAAACCTAAAGCGCTTCAGAGTGCATGGTATTATTCCCAGAAGTATTTGTTGGTAACTGTATCATATCTGCATGTGTTCTGTACTCATTGGTGTCTACCAAGGCCATCACTGTGGGTTGCTGAAAGAGATACATTCTCCTCAACGATCTGTTGTCCACACATTTTTAAAATTACATAATTTGCTTGAGTGCATTTACTGAGATATATTTATTTATTGGTCATATAAAAATTTACAATAATAATTATCCTAAATATTGTAATTAGCAGTAGCTTCTTAAAATGGTTAACTTTTTTAATTACTTTGCTTCATTAACTCTGTTGAAATGCTCTATGTTTGGAATTTTTTCCAAGCTTTTTTTACTGCAGGCCTCCATTGTGATAATTATTAAATCCTCTCACAGTAAATTAATGTACATGTTCAAACTAATAAGCTTTCTTAATACTCAATATTAAATATTTTGCTAGGTATCCAATTTTATTAGTTTGTTTACAGATAACAGAAAAAAAGAAAAGGAGAAGAAATGGTATTATCATGCAACATTTAATTTTGAAACCTACTCTAGTAGATAAAAATGAAAGGAAAAAAGGAGGGAAGTCTTTTAACATTTTTGAAATAAAAATTCATAATAATTTTATTTTGAAAATAAAAATGAAATGGAAGAATTATCTACTACAGAGAAAACAAGAAACCAAAGCGATTACAAAAGAAGTACTTTTAATCAAAATTATAGCAAAAAGAATACCATGAACACTTCTTCCCCACACTTGCTTTACTTAGTTTGATGAGATAATGCATGAAGACATGAAAGTTGTGCTACACATTGTTTCATGCGATAATATGATTTTTTAAATGTATTCAAAAGAAAATATCTTTTTCTATTCACTTCATTTCATACCTATTGGAATCCTAGATATTTTGAACTAACAAATAAATAATTATTTAGTTAGTAGGCATTAGTGAAATTCTCATTTTAGTTGTTATGAATCCCCCAAAAATTGTATTGAAACTATCACCCCTAAGAAAGTTCATTTAGACCATAGGAGGTTGATGTCAACTACATAGGGGATTGCTAATTTGAAGGAACAATTTTGAAGGCCTCGTTATAATGTTTTTGGTTAGTTAGGCCATGGAAACACTTCACCATTACTCATGTCCCTCATAATTACTAAGTATGCTATTTCTTCCTCCATCAATATAAAGATAATATAATAGCTATTATCCTAACAAGAACATCAGTATTTCTGACTTTATCCTGTAATTTGATCAATTCATTTGAATCATTTATGTTTTCCATTTGTGTATTTCTTTTACAATTCATAAAGAGATTTTGTTAACCTTTTTTTTTTATATTAGAATTAAAAATTACTTTTTCTGCTGCAAGAAATCATTCATAAAAGGGCATTTTATGGCACAAATGATGATGTATTAGCATTTTACAGCATGAATGATTGCGTCATCACCTATTCAGCCAATTGCAACAGGAGAATTGTGGGTGGTAACGGCATATGAAGCAGCCAACCACCATTTTCTCACAAAATGTCAAATATCCCATATGCCACAAGAAAGTTGTTTCACAAAATGAAGTTTGATTCTCTTATAAATTTATAATGCTGTTATACAAAAAAATAGTGTGCAACTTGTTTATAATGTTGCTTAATTGCATTTGTACAAATTTGAAAATTAGCTCCTAACATCGCTCATTTTCAGAACATGTACCCATGCAATAAAGCTTAACATTATAAACTAACTGCATAAACTACGATGATGGTTTAAAGTTGATGATTTTATCACATGATAATTGAAATGTTTGTATCACCAATCTATCACTGAGAAACAAACAAACAAACCAGGCAAACAACCAGGTTAAGAACAGGAACAGAAGAAAATCTATGAATTCACTTAAATGTTGAAAATCCCACATAATTTTAATATGTTTTCAAATAGGAATTTTTGCCAAAATTGAAAATCCATTATTAAAATTTGCATTTAATATAATCTGCTTGAAAATAGCAAAATCAATAAATAACAGAAAGTTTCTTTTTAATTATTGCCTAAAATTATGTGAGATGATTTCAGGCATCACAATACAAATTTACTTCATGTCATCAGTCTTCATCCAAGTGAAATTTGATTCATTTTTAGTAATTTGTTATGTATTGTGGGCTATATTGAATTTATTTTATGGACTGTTTCAAATCTGAGTCTTGGTAAAACAGCAGGATTTTCTAGAAAGGCTTGCTCATTTATGATTCAATTAACTTATAGCAAAATGCTGGTTAAAGAAGAAAAAAGGGCTGTAGGTGTTTGCAAGTAGCCTAAAGGGATATAGAGAAGTAGAAGACACCAAGCAGTTAAGAAAGAGATATGGGAAAAAGTAAAACAATATTGATGCAAATGGCTCAAATATTAGAAATTGTAAGAAAATCAATGAGTTGGATTTCCAAACACATTTGATACAACAATTATTCCACCTCGAGGTAAAGAAAATCATTGGTAGAGCAATAAATTCAACTTCTACGGGAATATTTTTTTCATACAAGTATACAGAGGTTTGCCAGCATTTAAATTCATTGTGCCTAAAATGTTTTGGAGTTTATGTCATATTTTTCTCTGACTACATACTTTTTGGCACACAACAGGAGAAATAGATATCATAAATTCAACTGATAAAGTTATTTTTACTATGTGAATATAATTATGAATATCTTCACTACCTTGAAATTTAAAATTACTAGTGAGGAGCACATTCATTAAAATTGGAATTATTTTGGAAATTACAAAACATTTGCAAATGATGGTATTTAAATAAAAAGCAATATTAAGCCACAAAGAATGTTAATTTTCTCTAAAGGTTTACTTCTATTTGTGGCATGGCATGAAACTTCTGATTATCTGGGCATTAAAGAAAAATGAATAAAAGTTTGTAAATATTTCAAAGTAAGATTTTTATTGTGCATTACATATGATCCAATAGTAAACACATAAGCTGGGATGGTTATTTTTGTAATAAATCTCTGTTCTCTTAGAACCATTGTAATTATGAATCATGAGAAAGACTGTAAAAGCAGGTTTTTGAAATGCCAATATGTATGTAGTATAATTTATAATATGGAAAATAGAGTATATGTGGTGAAAATATTCTTTAAACAAACTGTAGGTTATGTTTATACAGTTTTTGATTGAGATTCTCTGTTTCCTCAGATTCCGGATCCATCTGATTTGAAAACAAAATCCACATCTATCCTGATGAATAAACGAAGTGAATTTAATTAACTTGCAATAAATTTACTTCAATATTCCTAATAAATGTTTATCCATCATAATATGCTATGCTATTGAGGGCAAAATTCTTTAAAAATAATTTTAAATCTAAATCAATGTCACATCCTGGTTCTTAACCATATCAGGATGTCCAACACATTGTAGGTTTTAGAGAGAAAAAATTCCTGCATGTAGTTCATATGTTGATGTTCTTGGTAACATTTTTGTTGTCCCTTGAAGGTTTGAACGAAGTACTCATTTCTACAAATATTTGATTCAAAATGCTCAAGTATAATATTTTTCTAAAAATCAATAAAAAGATTTTTAAATACTTTTAACTTTTTCACATTTAAAAAGAATGTGTTTCCACATTCTTATTATTTATATGGATAAATACTTGCATGTGAAAATATCAATGGATTAAGTTGTAATGTCAACGTTAATTTCAAATGCAATAATTTGGCATGAAGTCTGTTATTTATCTCGAGTGTTTATGTTATTCCATCCATACCATGTCCATTAAACCATTACATTTGCTTCTGAATATAACTCAGTATTTAATAATAAATACCATCTGGTATTTTCCATAGGCTTGGGTAAATCTAAAACAAGAGAGGGGGGGCAATCACATTTCTGGACCCACTTTTCTTTTACTTACTCTCTTTTAATTACTCTTACTCCACTCTTCTTTTAATTACTCTTTTTTATTTACATGTTATATTGTTTGCATACAACTATTTTCTGTTTTATAAATTTTTAAAATGTATTTTTGGGCAATTGTTGGAGGGGTCAACTGCAACTTGGCCACATTTTTCAGAGTGGTTTGATTTATTTTTCAATACTTTTAGCTGTTGTGAGTGAGTTTTTGATTTTTTTATGCATTTTTAGGGTTTCCTATGTGGGAGCGAATCAGAATAGGCCACCTTTGAGGGATAAATTCAAAAGAACATTTTGCATTGAATTCACCTGGTACATTCCAGAGAAAACAAATTACAATTTCCAAAATTATAATAGTTTTTGGAAAATTCTTTCATTACACATTTTATAAATAATTCATTTAATATTATATCATAAAATTTATAAAATGACTTATTGCCAAACTGTGTGCAACATAAAAGCCTGTTATATTTTTAGGAACTGAAATGAACATATTAATTGTGCTTATACTCTTGAATTTTAAAACAATTTTAATAAATTTTGCAAATTACAAATGTCTGTGTACAATTTATGTAACATCATTTGAAAAGTAATGTTTATATAATCAAGAATATTGAGTACATTCAAAATGCCAATCATTTTGCAATTTAATTTTTTATCAGGGTGAACATATTTAGAGATTTTAATTGTTTTAATGCTTAGGACTTCAGGGCTCCATTCAAAACTTTCAAGGTAAGCCATGGCCCCCTCCCCCCTCACCTGTGCACACACCTTTGGTACTTTTTATGCAAGAAGAACATTGTAATTTAATTGTTGACAATAACACATGGCAAGTGTTTTTATCCAGAATTTGTTTTGCAATGACAATGAATTTTCTTTAAATTTTGAAAGAAAGAATTGGCGAATATTGAATCATATACACATTGTAAAGATATGTTGTGGATGTGTTTGCCATTATTATGAGGATCTTTGATATTTCTTGTATCAAGTTCTAATGGACTTGAAGAGACAATGTTTTCATTGATTATTTGTGTAGAAAGTTCATTAGCAAAAAGTAACAAAAATTGTTGTCAATTGGAAACACTAAGTTATGCATAACTATATGAAAATATAAACTATTTCTAAAGTATTTTTGTGATATCTACTGTCAGATTTTGATACAGTATATTTCTTTCTAATCTTTATGCTCTTAAGCTTTATGGAAGATATTATTGAAGTAATGTAAATGGATTTATATGTTTTTATTTTTCCTATTTAGAGGAAATTATTTTATTTTTAATTTTACAATTTCTATTTTTTGGACCCTGTTTCTAATGAAATATTTTAGTATAATATCTAATACAGGCCATACCTTTTATGTGCTTTAAAATTGTGCAGACACTTGATTTTCATGGTTGCTTATTTATAACGTGGCAATGGGGATGTTTCTTTTTTTCATACATATTTATTTGTGATAATATTATATGCTGATTTAAATTATAAACTTTGAATGCATGACCCTATAAGGATTCATCAGAAATAATTTCTGAATGTATAATTTATTTGAATTGAGTGTTTTCACTTTGTTATGTTTGTTAAAATTTTCATTTTTAATGTATGTATATTTGTCTATAATACTGTATTAGAAAATTTAATACTTAAGCATATATATTTTATCAATAATTGAAGATGTGCTTAAAATACAATGAACAACTACCACTGATATCATGTATGACTGTATTCCTTCAAAACAAAGGAAATTTTTAAGAAATGTTTCTAGATAATACTTTAAAACAAATCTAAAATTAGTGTGTTGTGATGAAAATTGAAGTCTTCTCAATTACATGTCATAAAAATTAGAACTCTCATGAAATTAATGATTGCCTCAAGAGTTTTTAAAAATCAACAACTCAAATCTTGAAATTTCTTTTTATCACTAACAAAACTGTCCACATATTTTGAAAATAACATTTTTATACAATAATATTAATGAGAGAAATATTTTGTGATGCATTTGAGAATCTGTGTCTTATAGATGGTTCTGCTACCAGTTGCTTATGCACTGGTTTTGCATTGGTTGAAAGAAAAATAATGAAGAAAGAAATAGTCTAAGAAATTACTGATTTTCTTGGTAACCATATAAATATATATTAATTAACACTTATTTCAGTGAACATTATTGAAAATTTGTGTAAAATTTAGTTTTATCTAGAAGATGAGTCCAGACAACACTAGACATTAGAGAATTGTCATTGAACTCTGACTATTTATTGTTTGTTTCATATTTTGTGTGAAGTGTCAGCTTCTGTGTTAATACAAAAATTGTGACTCATGCTACTGTGTTCAGATGTAGGAAACTACTTTTATGTGCAAGAATGTGTACTTAAAACATTTAACTGTGAGGGCACAATTTTTATTAGTGACTGAAATTCAGAAGTTGACTATCTGTTTCTGAAGATATTGCTTTGTTATGATTCCATTTGTGAATGTCATGATAGTAAATAAAGAAAACATCTAACACTTTTCTGTGTTTTTTAAGAGATAATACATGCATTGAAGGCTAATCTTTCATGCTATGAAAGAGAATTTTCAACATGTTGATTCCTTTTTGACACAAAGTTTTTACTTTCACTATAGGAAAATAATTTGAAATTTTATGAAATGCCACTGAATCTTTGTATTGAAACAAAGATACTTAAAACAGCAAATCATTATTATTTTAATTTGACTTAGTTAATGAATATTCTAAAGAATTATGATGAATTCAGGTGGAAAATAACATGACCTTTATTAGTTCTAGGCACAAAGTGAAAATAATATGGGGTTAATAGTTAACCACTAATTAATGGAGAGAGTTAAAATCTTGCTGTGTGTGAACTTGTGAACACGTAATAGATCAGGATTATTGAGATTCCAAATTTATTCTTAGTGTCACCTGCAGGAAAGTACATGAAATACTTTAAAGTGTATGTATTACTATGCCCTGTGAGTTATTCTGTGAATACTGAAACCAAGTGAGAAGCCAGATTTAAGTTTTGACATTTAACTGACAACACTCAGTGTAAGTGTGAGATAGGAAAACAAATTGTGTTGAAAAAATGCATGTATAACTTTTCTTCAAATAATGTCAAATAACTTAATTGTAATTAGAAGCTTATAAAATCCCTCTTTTATTGTTAGGTACTACTGATATCAGAGAGGATATTTGCAAATAGTGTTGAGAAATACTGTATTGTCTGAAGAAGAAATAAATTCTTAACAAACAACCTGTGTTCCAACAGGATGTCTTGGTGTTGAGGCAGGAAAAACATTGAGATGTATAAGAATGCTTCAGAAAATTTAATGAAATTGATGTATGTTCCACAAAATGTATTTATAGATTATTCAGAATAATCTTTAGGGTTTATCGTTTTTTCCAAAAATTTTTGGTTAATACATGGTTAATTTTAACTTAGTAAGTAATTGTTATTCTCAACATTTTCATGAAGTACTCACCATAAAAGTATAGGCTAATGATTTGTTCCTCTTTGAAGGATTTTGAAAATTTGAAATTCATATTATTGTTATTATATTAGTATTTAATTTCACTAAATGTTTTTATAATTGTTTTGTATTAATGTATATGTTACAGTTAAAGCTTGAAATATGGCTAAATCACGAATTGGTGGATTAATTCATTCATTAGACTGATGCTTTGTATAATGCTGGATGAATGTCGATGAATTGATCATTTTGGATGCCATCCAGCTAAGGTTGGCATTAGCCCCAGGGCGCTAGGTAGTGTTAGGTGACTTGAGTATGAGGCATGTTGTGTGTTCTCAAACACTTTTTTGGTATAATAATTTGTTGGGAATTATGCATTGCTCAGATTAAAGGTTGTGTTCCAGCCAATTGGTGCTCAAAAAGACCCAATCCAGGAAAAAAATCAAAAGTTTTTTTCTCAACGGTTCTATATGTTTTTGAGGGTGCTGAATTCTAATTTGATGTTTGCTACCTCAGGGTGCTGAATTCGAATTGATGTCTGCTACCTCAACAAAGGTCAGCTTCACAGAGAAGATTGCAAAAGACCATAAAAAATTCGTAGTTTTTAGTTTTTCACTTATGACTTCAAAACTACACATTTTTTTATTTAAAAAATTAAAGTAGATAAAATTTCCTACAAAATGCATACGTAGTTAAAGCACGTGTACTTTGTATTGCATGTTTCAAGGTTTTACATAGACTTACTTCATGCAAGCAAGTACGACACTATTGATTTTATGAGTATCGAGGTGTTAATCATTTAACAATGCCAATTATTTGTTCACAATAGTTGTTTTCAAGCTTGATAAAGTGAAACTAGTGCGCCGCCACGAGATTGGATGGCTGGAAAGAACTATTTTCCAGAGGTCCAGAGGGCCAGAGGTCCAAAAAGTAACAGTTTTTCAGCGCGCTCTAGTGCGTAAGTTTTTTTTAAGAAATTTAAAGTTAAAGAATGCATTTTGTAGGAAATGCTATCTTCTTTAATTTTTAAATCACTATTGTTTCGATAAAACGCAGTTTTGAAGATATAACCAAAAAACTAAAAACAAGGCTAATTTTTAGTTGTTTTTTTTTTAATTTATTTTCTCAGTGACGCCGATTTTTTGAGGTGGCAAACATCACATTCGAATTCAGCACTCTCAAAACCATATAGATCCGTTGAGAAAAAAAAACTTTCGAAAATTTTTCCTGGGTCAGACACTTTTTGACTGGACAATATGTAAATCGCGAAGGCCGGAACCCAGTCGCTCCACATCGGAAATGCGTAGCGAAGTGTCAAATTGTTACGTGGTAGAGCATGCCGGAGAAATGGAGCCACCTTAAGAAATTTTTATTTTTATCCATGGTAAATGGTTTGTGAACAATATAAAACTTGTACAGAAGTAATCCTTGGTTGTCTACCATATAAAATAATGTTCTTATGTTGGCGCTACAATCTGAGGTGGGTGTTGGTCTGCTCAACAATCTTCTGCCAATCTTTCCTGTCTTGAACCATATTTTTCCAATTCGTAATTTTCATTCTACCAAGGTCTTCCACAATTTCGTCTTTCCATTTTGTTTTTACACTTCGTAGCTATCGGTTTCCACTCTGTTATTTTCTTAGTGATTCTATCTGGGTCCATCCTTTCTAGACGTCCAATCCATGCTATTCTCCTAGACTTAATTTCTCTAACTATATTTTTTTGTTTGATCAGTACTCCTAAATCATCATTTGTTTTCAATTTCCAGATATCAGTCTCGTAGGGCCATAGATTTTCCTCAAGATCTTTGTTTTAAATATACTTAATTTTTGTACACTCTATTGCTTCAGTACCCATGTTTTGCACCCATAAATCACTATTGGTTTTATAACAGTATTGTATAATTTCAATTTTGAATGTAGTGAGAAGAATTTACTGTCAAAGACAGTTTTATATGCATAAAATGCCTTATTTTCTATCACAATCCGTTCTTTTATTTCTTCCTCTATTGCATTGTTAGTATTGACTATTGTGCCAAGGTATTTAAATGAGTGCAAATTTTCACTTTCCAAGTCATCCGGGATAACTGTAGATTTTTCAAACTCTTTTCGGGAGCATTTCATGTACTTTGTTTTACAGGCGCTTAAAATTAATACTGCTCTCTCAGAATCAGCCTTCAGATGATGGAATGTTGAGACCAACGCCTGCATCAATCTCGTCAAAATTAATTCATCGTCAGCATACGCATAAATCTGCTTTATTCTATTACTACGAACATCTAGTTTCTTCAGTATTTCATCTATTACGTTGCTAAAAAGGAGCACCGAGGGGGGGGTCTCTTTCCCTTACATCTGAATTTATTTCAAAATTTTGTGAGTAGTCGTTCATGCGTACTTTGATCTGGGTGTTATTTAATGTTAATTTAACTAGTCTAATAATTTTGGTTGGTACTCCCAGTGCAATAAGGCTAATAATATACTGCAGGTTTCTTAACTCTGCCAAAAGACTTCTTAAAGTCAATAAACACGTTGTGTAGATCAATATTACACTTGAAACACTTTTCATAGATCTGTTTAACCATATGAATATTATCTATTATTGAGCGATTGGGGCAAAAGTCCATTTGAAAATACCCCACTGTGGGTTCTATTATTTCACATATCCTGTTATATATCAGGGAAGAAAGTATTTTATATGTTATATTCAGAAGAGTAATACCTCTATAATTATCACATCTTTTTGGGTCTCCTTTTTTGTAAATTGGACAAATAATTCCTTCCAACAATTCCTCAGGTATTTGCTCATCTATCCATATTTTTTAAAATTAGATTATGGATTCGCTCTATTAATATGTTCTTCCAGCTTTCAGCAGTTCTGCTGTAATATTATCTGAACCTGGAGTTTTATTTCTTTTCATTTTCCGTATTACTTCAGTTACGTCTCTATGTGTGGGCATGGGTAGGTATATATCTCCCGTTTAGGCGCCGGAGACTTGCCTTCGCCCTTCTCTCTTTCGCTACTTGCTGGACTCTCACTCCAGCAAGCATTGCCCAGGTGTCATCACAAAGAAGAGGAGAGACAGGACTTGCCGACCAAACTCCGTCCTTTCTTTCTCTTCTCCTAGCTCTTCTGTCGGGATATACCCATTTCAGGGGGGCATTTCCTGGTATTTAATGGTGTGAGCCTAATGGGCATCGACCCTGAATCAACCTTTGGCCCCCATATAAAATAATACCAACGTTAAATTTCAATGTTTAAACAAATTTAACAGTCTGCATTACCAGATTACCGGGGTAATTCCTCCATGGCACTGGGGTTATGACGCCATAGTTCGATAATACAAATAAAATGTGGCAGGTAAGGAATTATAAATGAGAATGCTTTTAGCATGAGAATTGAAGACTTGAATTAAAAAAGATGTAAGAGCTATTTCTGTCAAATTTACGTTTTTTTAACAGGACAACTTTTTTGCATCGCTAGCAGTACATGAACTTCGTCATTTTTTAATCGCCATTAAAAAAAGATCGTTGCCAAGACAACCATCTTGTTACCGTGAAAAAAAGTCTTTTTTGCACGGTTTTAGAATACTTTTTTGCACGTTTGGTTCTGGGATACGGACTTACAAAATACGAAACTATTTGTATAATATTTTTATGCAGTTGTAGAAAAAATGTTCATATTTCGTGTGTAAAGTTTCCGCCCTTTTCATGGTCTCGATTGAGATTTTTTGCCTCGATCTACGGTCTCGGCAAAAAATCTCAATCTCGACCATGAAAAAAACGGAAACTTCACACACTTAATATGAAAATAACTATTTTACCAGAATAATGATGAATGAATCAAGCCCTATGACATAAATAAGAACCAAAGTCCAGAGGCATTTCTTGATAGTGTTACGGGGTGATTATAAATGGCAGGAATTGTATGTGCCAATAGTTTAACGCATATATAAACTCATTTTTCTCGAAAGTATAAAAGTGGCACTTACATTCTTTTTTATTTCAAGTTTTCAATTTAATTACATGTTGTAAAATAAAGCGTTGTAACATGTCTCCCTTATTAAATAAACAAGTCACACATTTAAGAAAAGAGAAACGCTTCTATTTATTTAGAAGCGTTTCTCTTTTAAGATAAAGAAAGAAAAATTGTAGTTAATCAGAAAAAGTTTGCACCATTTGCATGAAACACACCTGTACCCATTTTTCGCATGAGACACACCTGTACCACAGCTCATTGGTTCCGGACTCATTCAAGATATACACCCAGACATTTTTATCAGTAATGTCGAAAATGCCATCATCCTCGTTATCATAGCAAAAATTTTCCTCACATATTTCATCATCAGATGAAGATGATTAGTTGTAAACCTATCGGCGCCTACATGTCATTTTCTTGATTTTTGCATTTCTTTACCTTTGATTGCTCGGCACTGTAAATGGTTTCATCATGCTCAATCTTTTGTCTTACTTTTTTTTAACTCCTTCGCCAATAGTTTCTCTGCTTATTTTATTCTAGACATTTCCTTCATTGCTACCTTTTCTCCTTTCCTTTTGTTAATTTTTTCAAGAACTGTTTTCATTGGGGGTCTAGTCAATTCTGTAGAATAGCCTTTACGCTCCGAGTTGCTACAATTCACCTAAAATCTTTAAGTTTCTCTAGTTAAACGAGAAAACGCCTTTTATGTCAATCCTGAAGGTCCAGGTATGGCTAGTTCTCATTCAGTTGATTCTTGGGTCAAATACCTTTTTGAGGAACTTCATCACGATCGTGATCATCAATAACAAGAGACAGAATCTCTGGAACTGAAGTAAATCCGTGATTCTTGAATTTATAACGATTAGGAGAGAATATGCCCATTCTTCCAAGTTTGGACACTCCCTTTTCTAGCGACACGAACATATGCCTGATTAGAAATATAGGCAATAAAACGTGTGATTTTTCCCTAAAGCTCACCTATACTTGTCACATTCATTGTTAAATGACCTTTTGAAAGGACCATAGAACGACACATCAAGGTGCTGAATTTTATGTGAAGTGTGAAGGGGAATTGAAACCACATGAATGTGATTTTTGAGCTTAAAATTTTAACTATCTAAAGAAATATGGTTTCCATGATTATCTAGCACAACCAACTCCTAGTCATCTTCAGTAGGTTTTGAAAATATTTTAAAATGTCCACGCCACTCATGGAAAAGTTCTTCGTTAGACCATCCATTCATTATTCGAGCAGCTATTAAGGGTACTTACGGGTCCTCCTCTCTCCAGTAATGAAGCCATTCTCTTCCTTAAGTCGATGAGCATGGGTGGAACGTTGAGTCCAGACGCACTTAGCACCAACAAGTGTTATGTTTCACCCCCTGGCGCAGCTGATAGTCCCTCCCACTTTTTTGGCCTCTAGGTCCAAGTATCGTAGCATTCGGAACAAGGATCGCATTCGTAGCTTCCAACACACATCAACCTAGTTGTACATATGTCCGATAGGCTTCACCACCAATTGGGCGCTGTGATCGGTTACCACAGACGTTAGGGAAGAGGGGTGGCGATATTACCCGGGGTGGCGCGATTACCTTTGTCTTCCCTGGCAATAGAAATAATAATGGCAATAATAATGGAATAGATAATAGTGGCAATAGAAAATGCCTAATATTCTAATTTAGTATAAACCTAGAAATTACAAAAACAAATATACTAATTGCCTTTAATGTTAATAATTGGCATACGAGAAAGATCTAACATATAATTCTTTGAATTAACAAAGCCTTTCCTTCCCTTCCATTACTTTCGTGGACGAACATCTAGGACAGTGAGATATCAATGTCGGAAGTCGAGGTTATCGACTTGCCCCATAGGAAGAGAGTGATATGTTTGCATCACAAATCTGACGCAGCGCTCGCCCATGACCCATCGGTCACCTACGATCTACCGCATCTATTCTTTGTGTGAAGAAGTGAGGGAAAAAAGCGAGCTCTTGATCTCTATAAATATAGAATATGAAAGTCAAACACAAATAACATCCTCTGTGTAGAACTAGACAAAAATAGAGATATAGACCTATATATAGACTAGGATTAGTAAATGTCAAAATGACTTAAACACACATTTTTAACCAAGACTTGAAGAAAATAGAAATAAATTTCAAGAAAAAAGCTTAGAAAATTAAATATACCTTAAAATGCATTTACGTGAACATAAGCAAAATAAATATTCCTCAGAATTGTTAATTTTTCATAAATCTTGCATTTATATCCAAAGCATGTGCATGCAAAACAAATGTTCATTAGCCTAAAACAGGCAATTTCCTAAATATCCGATGTCTAGTCATTACAAAGAAAAGTTATGATATATATATATATATATATATATATATATATATATATATATATATATAATTAAAATTTTTATGAATTCAGTTTTGTAAAAGGAAATTTAATGGTCGTTTATTAAAAAAACGCAGCATCCAAAATTTACTCTGACGTGGTGGTGGAGTCTTGCGAGGCGCAGTTCGCCGGAACAGGGTCCGCCGGTTATATCGACAACCGACCAAGTCTCGACCGGTCACCGGCGTACGGGAGTCCCCAACCGGCTGCGAAGGACGGTCGAGCGCGTGGTCTCGAGAGAAAGGGAGGTGAGCGATTGTTGGCCTGTAAAATTATCGGAGAATGCAGACCTCTATCATATGTCCATATCCTGGGTACAGACGTTTTGCTACACATTTCTGAGTTGTCGACGAGGCTCCTGTTTTTCGCTTTCGCGATTTAATACTATAAATCAACTAAAAAACAACCTGCTGTGCATTGCATAATTCAAAGGCTGCTCGGAATAAGGAATAACAAAACCAGAGTTTCAAAATAGAAAAACAATTGTGAGTTATAAAAAGCAATCTGTGAATCCATGTCCATAATTGTGAGAATAGAACTTTATTCAACCACTACATAAAATATTTAATAATCATTTATGCATGTGTCTACGTTATTGGAAGGTCAAATCAATTTTTTGTTAATTTCTAAGCGAATGAAATGATAGTCCTCCCCAACATAATTAAGATTATCACAAATAAGGGAAGTTTTAACTAAAATGATAGTAATCGCACTTGAATGTTTCCACATAGATATCTCATGCGAACTTCTACAAGACCCCATAAGTAAAAAAGGGGTGGTGCGACATCAGCAAATACTTTCTCGCATTATTTCTAATTTGAAATTTTCGAACATTCAGAGAGTTCAATGGAAATGAGATCCGCGCTATTCTCTCGAGCGTCCCTTCTTCTATCTGTTGGAAAAAATGAAGAGAAAATTTGGAGCGGTTTATGAGATTTTTTTTTAAATTGTACTAATTTCAAGCACAAATTACGCGAAAACGACTTTTCTTAAAAAACGTATATGACCTTTTTAGAGAGCCGATGTTTTAAAATAGACTGAGTTAAATGCAAAAATCTTAATCTTAAATTTTGTAGTGTTGATATATTAACTTTTTTCGAAAATACAAGCATTCGAAAATATAAGCAATTTTCGAAAATACAGAGTTTGCTGAAAATGGGACTAGAACCATATTTTACTGTCCTTTGATACATACGAGGAGAAAATCCAAAGAAAAAATGAAGCGTTTTTTGAGAAAACGTTTAAAAAATTAAAAGTTGCCTATATTTCGTGCAAAATTACACGAAAAATAATCATATTTTCGAAAAAATAAACATGTTTTATTTCAAGACTTTAAGGAACAGATTTAATTATGGAAAATATCTCTCCAATATTGTAGTTGTAAAAAGACGCCCCCAAAAATTACACTTTTGCAATTTTCGAAAAATCAGGAATTTCAACGAACATAAGGACTGCACGAGAACCTTTTAAGCGTCCTTCACGCTATTCGAGGACAAAGTTTAATAAAATATGTGGAGCCATTTTTGAGAATATTTTGAAAATTTTTTGACGCTCAAGTATCCTCAAAAATCAAAATATCCATTTCAAACTCAGAATGCTTTGGGTTCATTTAAATCAATCGCGAGACAACAATTTTGGAAAAAATCGGCTGAACGGTTTAGGCGCAATTCTGGATTCAGATTAGGATTCAGCGCATCGACATTCATAAAGAAGCATGTGTCAAGTCTTTAGATCTGCCAACAACCTCCCAAAACAAAAGAATACAATGTCACAACGGTTTTCGCGATTAAAAAACAAACTGGAGGGTGATGGCGCAATTCTGACTTCAGATTCGCATTCAGCACGTCGCCAAACGTAGAGATACATATGTCAAGTCTTTGGGTCTGACAATTTTATTTTTTTGTGTGTACCTATGTAATTACCAAACTAAATGTAAAAAGGTGAGTTTTATATCATTCATATCAATTTTGGATATAGAAAACTTTAAACTGATTGTTTTATGTAAATACTTTTTTTTCTGAAAATTAGATTGCATCAGAGGTCTCCGCCGAAGCGGGGCACAAAGCCGCTGTTTATGTTGCTTATAGAAAAATCGGATGTTGCATCTAGGAGGAGAAGGATTGCATCATCGCCTCCTATAATGTTTCAGTAGAA
The DNA here is from genome assembly GCA_011170035.1 of Teleogryllus occipitalis. Lineage (NCBI taxonomy): Eukaryota > Metazoa > Arthropoda > Insecta > Orthoptera > Gryllidae > Teleogryllus > Teleogryllus occipitalis. Next base: position 138,303 of record BLKR01009230.1, read on the forward strand.
TACATACCTTTTGCAGCTCTCACACGCAACGTGATAAATGAGGTCTCTAAAGAAAGAGAATTTCAATGATACATGACGAATTGCAATTTGACTTTAAGAACATGAATTATTGGTTTAAAAAACACATCTAAATATTCATGTCAAATGCAACCCGCAACACTCGGCCGGATTTGTTAAAATCTATATCGTTAAATAACTTTTTTAAATTTATTTCTTCCCGTTCGACTTTCGTCTTTCGGGGATTTTGACGGGTACAATGTTACATAAAATGAATTTACTTGGCCATCCTCAAGCAAATGCGGGTCTCGGTATAACCCTTCTCTATTTTTAAAATTTCATATTTATATAATTTGACTAAGGGAAGTTTGCATTTATTGTTTAGAAGTGAAGGGATGTGTTTTGTGAGAAATTGTGGTGAATAATTTTTATGAATTAGGGAGGGCGAAAGAGGTCTTTGGGGAATCTGGATCTAATGCGTGAAGGATAATGAGCGTTTTGACCGAGATTGAATATTGGAGTGTTGGGACATGATAGGAGGAGAGAGTAAAATTTTTGAGAGGTTTGTGAGATGAATTCTGAGAGGAGAGATATTTGAATCTCTCGGTGTGTTTGTGAGTTAGAAATGAACCAGAGGACTTTCAAGGTTTGTCTTAGATATTTGTTTTGGACTTTCTGCAAAATGGATAGGTTGGTTGGTGCTGTGTTGCGCCAAATTGGAAGCTTATGTCATTGTGGGTCTTATTATCATTTTATAGATGAGCAGCCCAGTTTCTATACTAAGGGTGGAGTTTCTGTTGATAAACGGGTAGAGTTTCAAAACTTTTTCTCGTGTTTTATGGGTTATTGATTGAATGTGCAGTTTCTAAGTTAACCGTTTGTCCAGTAAGACACCTAGGTATTTGGCTGGCGAAAAATGAGAAAGCCAGGGTACATCGGTGTAATTTATTTGTAAGGGTGTAGGGAAGGGAGGACGTCTGAGTGTGAATATTTTGGATTGTGATTTTGAGGGGTTGATTTGAATTCTCCATTTTCTGGTCCAATTCGTATAACTGTAAATGTATGATTATATGTAATCATAGGCTAAGTTGATGTCGGTATGTGAAGTGAAGATAGCAGTATCGTCAGCATAAAGAGCTGTACTTGCTTCGTGTGGAGTTGGATAGTCTGCTGTGAAAATTGAGAACAGTGTTGGTGAAAGAACCGAGCCTTGTGGGACGCCTGCGAGAATAGGGCAGAGCGGTGACATAGTGTAAATTATTTTTACTTGAAAATACCTATCTGTAAGAAAGCTTCGAATTAGTTTCTGCAGATAATCAGGTGTTCCAATTTCTCGTAGTTTGTACATTAGTCCATTGTGCCAAATTCGGCCACATACCTGTGAAATGTCTCAAAAGTGAACTGTTGTGTGTTTTTTATCGTAAAAACCGTTTACTATGTGCTCGACAAGTCGCAGCAGTTGATGGGTAGTTGCATGATTCGGTCTAAAATCAAATTGAATGTAGGGAATTGCATTAATTAAGCGTACTTGGAGTATATTTAAAACAAGTTTTTCAAAAATGTTAGCTAAAGAAGGGAGTTGGCTAATAGGCCTGTAATGACTTGGAATTTTGGGGCTTTTGTCTGGCTTGTGGAATGGAAGTATAACTGCCCGTTTCCATAACGACGATTATGCCTATTCTCAGCGCTGCGTTAAATATTGTTGTGATTATTACAATTGCTTGTCGAGGAAGTTCTTTTAATGCTTTGTTTGTAACTGTCATATCCTGGTGTTTTTCTAGTTTTGGAAAGTTTAATTATATTTGCCACTTCTGAAGGAGAAATGAATTTTATCTTCGTTGGGACAGTGTACTTAGGTAGTTTCATGTACTCTTCTACTTCCGTATTGAAAATAGGATATTTTATGGGGTTTGGGGTGAAGACACTTCCTAAATATTCTGCTAGAGCCTTCGCTTTTTCCGCATCTGAGTATGCTATCTCTCCATTATTGTGTAAAGGTGGTTGCTCTGTTCGTTCTTTTGTAATGCTTTTGATTGTTTTCCATAATGGTCTGGTGTTAGGGCGAAGTTGGCTTAGATATTTACGAAAGTTTGAAAATATAAATTCACCTATTTTTTGTTTGACAAATTTTGAGACGAGGTTTAACTCACGCTTATTGTTTATATTTCTATTGGATTACCAAATACGTCGAATTTTTTTCTTTTTAATTAGTTCAAGAAGCTCTTTAGGCAGCGTTGAATTTGACTTTCTGTGTGACTGTTTGAAGGGTATAAGCACGTATTTTAATGATTGATGTATGCAGTTTGTTTTATTCAATATCTATGTCTTCGATGGATATCATGTTATATGGATAAGTCAAACTGCTGGTTATTAAGTCACGAAAATGATTCCAGTTAATTTTGCCATTGATTTGTTTCGGCATTTTTTCTAAAGTGTGTGTCGGTGTTCCCAACGATATGATGATGGGAGAATGGCCCGAATCTAAATCTGGTACTACTGTACTTTCTGGTAGATCGGTGAGGTTATGCCTTTTGTAATGATTAGATCTAGAATGTCTGCTTTCTTGTTTGAATCTGTTGGGTAGTGGGTGGATTCTATAGGGGGCTTGAATACTAATGTTGTGACCCCTGCGTTAATGCGATTAAGCAGTTTTGTGCCCTGAATAACTCCTAAACGAAACATTTTAGGATACCAAAAACTAAACTTTTGAGGGCACATAATTAAGTAAAACCTTCATTTTATCATATTCTACAGGATGAGATATAAGGATCTATTCTACAGGATGAAATCTTCAACATTTTATTACATTTGCTGGTTCGATGCTTCTCGATTCTATCCTGCTTGTTCAGAGCCTATAGAATCTGCAACTGTATGTGAAATTAAACTAATTACTTGATATTCTTCGCGATTGAATTAGACGGGAGTACCTCTCTGCTCGGTAATAACGTTAAATAAGAATAGTTTATATTGACAAGGGTGTTTTATATTGTTAACAATTACAAAGAGACATATTGTCACCGTTCTACCTTAGACTCTTTGTGAAAGAGTAGATCGAATGACTCGAGTAATCCCTCAACGTTACTCGAATTCGTGACATGGAAGAGAAACGTCACTTTTCAATTAGGAATAGTCAAAAAAATGTTCACTATCCTAACCAGGAGTGGGTACGTCGTTTTTAATGCGTATCAATAAAAAGAAAAAGTCGAGTTATTTCCAAAAATATCTTTGAAATATTCTTTTAGAAAAAGCTACATTTAAAATCAGGTCAACTTGTTCTGAATTATTCCAACTTTTGTTTTAAACTGTTCTTGATAATAGGGTTAATACTCACTAACTTCAGTCATTACAAAAACACAACAGGAATACACTTCCCCAGTATGAATATAAACCCTTTGTACAGTTTTAAAAAATGACATGTAAATAGGAAAACTTGACAAAAAGAAAAAAACCCACAGATCAAAAATACATTCCATCACAAGGAACTCTTAAAGAAAAAACGTTCATACAACTCTTGTGTTAATGGAAGTTACGGTTTCAAAAACAAAATCTACTTGATTAAAGATTCCCTTCATCATGCTTAGATTCACAATCCAAGAACTTTGCAATTAAACAGAGATCAAATAAATTATTACCTATCTTTGTGGTTGAATATCTGCAACACACATTGTAATTTTTTAAACAAGAATGTGGTCATCAAAATGAATTCCAATTTATACACAATTACAAGAAAATGTTTTACAGTTATAAATCTTGTATCAATATCTGTGAAAGAGGGGGGATTTACGACTGGTATTTTAGTTTCAAAATTTACTATTGAAATTTAATAGAATAAAACTGTATTATTTGAATGTACCTGGGAGAAACCTATTAGCTTTCAAATTATCATTGCTTTTTATGCAAGTTTTGTTGGCAACCAAGAATCAAGTTCAAATGAAATTGGAACGACTCATGACACTTATTCCACGAAGTGGCAGGGGTAGACGCAGACAGTTACGAGGTTCAGGGTCAAGCTCTTGTTGCTGACGTGAACGTAGGTTGAAACCAGCGGGGCCCCCTCGCTGCCGCCGACCGCGTTCGTAGTAAGGCGTTTTAAATATTTCCTGTCTTCTTAATCTGGATTGCAGTTCCTCACTCCATTTGGGGTTGAAATGCCAGGAAATTCGATTTCACTTCTTATTTCGTCCGAAGTAAAAATTAGTGACGAATAAATAAGATGCGAATCCAATGTTCTTCCTAACGCTTCAGCAAAAAAAGGCCGAGTTTTCGTTGCACACTAGACAAATTCTTGTGGTGGTTCAAACTAAATTTTGATTGGTTGATTCCGCTTGTTTAAGTGAGCGCTTTCACAAATCTATCTTCTACACGTGGCACTATCTATGATAATTTCTTTTAATCTCTTGCAACACCTCTTACTCTCTCTCGTGGAGCTAGGATGAAGTGTTTTTTTCTTGGCCCTTTCGAGTATGTAGCTCGACTTTAGCGGTTACAATGTAGAAGAAGTGACGGAGGATAGGAGGGTCTTCAAGAAAAATATATAATACAGGCTTAATATGGAAATGAAAAAATAGGAAAGAGGGTGGAGTTTAACATGCGAGAATTCTCGCACGGGTACGCTAGTGATTTCATAATGCATCAATCCAGTAGTACTTCAATTATTTGAGTGTGATTTTATTTAACATTGGACTAAATTAATAGAATTGTTTAATTTATACACTGAACAATTAAAACATAAATACTAGAATCTTAACTAGCATCGGTGGGTTGTAAGCACTGACCGACAATTAATATCACCCTGGAATAATTCTACGGAAAACAATATAAGCTGCACACGAGTTACATAGATGCAACGCAGACCAGATGGCATTTGATTTTTCCCTACACGACTACTTGTTAAAGGGTCTCTAATTATGTAGAGTGAGTGTTCGACACCTAGAGAGACGATTAATACAATGTTGGTGAAATGGAGAACGAATCTACGCACGATTTCGGAAAATATCGGAGCTGTTAAAATTGAAATTAGAATTTTTCAAGGAGAGAGATTTTGCCTAACGATAACCTTCATGTCAAAATTCCCAAATAACAGAACAATAGGATACAAATTAATCAAAAAAACTAATGCTTATCTAATCTGTAGATTGTTGATGACCTCAAAATAAATGTTGATGACCTCAGAGACAAGTTACATTCCCTAATTTATTCTAAAACCATCTAGTGAAGATATAAACACATTTGTCTTTGAAGTATACGCCATAATAAACAATAAATAAAGCTATATCAAAAGCCATAACGATCTGACTAGAGACATTGGGAAATTGCAGCCAGATTAGATTAGATTAGATTTATAACTAACTCTGCAAATATATTTGAGAACTTGGTAGCAGAATGCACTAACTTAACAACTTTACAGAATTGACAAGCTTTACAAAATCACATGAACATTTTAACGACCAAGCTTTCACAGCACTCCACCTCCACACTTCACTTCACCGCTCTGCGGATCACTGAGCTGTAATCTCTTTTTTACACTCATTTCCCTCAACGTCTCAACGCCACACTGCGCATTATTATTATTATTATTATTATTATTATTATTATTATTATTATTATTATTATTTCTCTTATTTCATTCCAATGGAGGCCAACATCTTACTCCGGGACAGTGTAGCCAAAGGACGGAAGATTTCTGTTTGACATCTTGCTCATCTACTCTCCCAGTATTCTTCGGACAATACTGCAGGTGTCCAAGATCACGGACTTCGGAATGGAAGTGTACACATCACGGTGCAAATCTAAGATGTCAATACTGCTGTTCAGTGTGTTGGGGATTTCACCTGTAGCGCCAATAACAACTGGTACCACTATGACTTTTGCCATACTCCACATAGATTTGATTTCATCTGCCAATGGCAGGTATTTGTTAATTTTTTCCGTGTGTTTTCTTCAGATTGGCTGGTAGAGGGACTGCAATATCAATGATAAAGGTTTTCCTTTCAGTCTTTTAAACCAGTACAATATCCGGGATGTTGTTCGGAATTTGTTTATCTGTTAGTATTGGGCGGTTCCAGTAAAGTTTGCAGTTCTCACCCTCTCTTATGGGTGACGGTTCATAAGAGTAGTATGACGCCTGCTTCTCATCTCCAAAATACTTTAGCCTGAGAGCCTGGTGTATTATCTTGGCCACACAATTATGCCTGTCAAGTTATTGTTTTGGCGCTAAAACTGAGCATCCAGAAATAATGTGATCGATCCCTTCCTCTTTTTGGCCACACATTCTGCAGTTGGCATTTTATATGTTTTCACGCATGATGTACTTGCAGTAAGCTCTCGTTGCGATTACCTGATCTTGAATCGCAATTATGAAGCCTTCCGTTTCCGCAAACAGGTTGCCAGTTTGCAGGTAAGCCAAAGAAGCTTGAAGATTTATTTAAGTGTTTTCTAATGTGTTTCTGTAACGGCCGTGGAGGGCTTTACTCCTCCATCTTTCTAGTTGTTCGTTTGTAGGGATCTTCGAGGAAGGATCGTACATTAAGTCGGAGGGTTTAAGAGGTGTGGCGCTGTGATCTGCCTTTATAATTACAGTCATCCACTCACTGGATTTTGTCTTCTGGAGGAAGTAGTCTCTAAGATCATTTACTTGCTTATAATGCCTGGTCGTGACACTAGGAATACCTCTGCCGCCATCTGTCCGGGGCATATGGAACCTTTCAATTGAACTGTGTGGATGGTGTACTCTTGCTTTATAAAATTCTTTCCTTGTCTTTAGGTCAAGGTTCTTCAGTTCGGTGTCGGTCCATTTTAGTATTCCAAAGGAATAAGCGAGTACTGAGGCTGCATATATGTTGATTGCTTTCGCTGTGTTGCGTGCACTCAACTGTCTTCAAGATGGCGCGCACCCTCTGGATGTAGTTATTACCCACCATTATTATTATTATTATTATTATTATTATTATTATTATTATTATTATTATTATTTATTCCTCACAGCTTTTACCGGTCGAACCACTCACAGTTACGTTGACCAGTGTGCAATAGCTTTATTGAAGATTCAGGTGGCTTCTGACGGTACGGCACGTATTCAAGATAACGGCCTTCTGTATATTTTATATACTCCTAGCATCCAAGTGAAGACACTGTAGTGCTCGAAGTGTCATTTTTGGGATCACTCCTGTGGCTGATATTATTATTGGCACAATTGTCACTTTGCTGATGTTCCACTAAGCTGCGACTTCAAGGGCAAAATCGGTATATTTTTGGATCTTCTCTTAATGTTTTGCCGATATTTTGTGGGTGTTGGGTATTTATACATCAATAAGGTAGACCTACAGATGGTTTCTATCGATGCACGTTATATCGGGTCTATTGCTGCCGACTTGTCTGTCAGTGATAAAGGATTCCAGTAGAGAGTGTGCTCACTACTTTCAAGCATGTTCTGAGGAACATATTTATAATACAGTAAGAAAGCGGCGAGTAAGCCCGTTTTCATTGCCAATAATTAGTGGACCTGCTTCACCACTTGATCATGCCTCTTCCTATATTCCAACTGCGCGGGGCCACTACATCCACTTGTTACGTGTTGGATAGTTTCGCTTGCAGCCTCGCATCTTCTATATGTGTCGGAATGGATGGTCAAATCTCTGAGAATGTGTTTTCTGTAGTTCAAAGTTGGCACCACTTGGTCCTGTATAGCTATCACGATGGCTTCTATCTCCGGAAAGAGATCCACATGCTGGAGTCATGCTGCGACGCAGAGATGTCGACTTGTGGTTCGCTCAACGCATGGGGGGTACCTTCCGTGCAGTGCTTTCTCTTTCCATGAGATTATCTTCTCTTCGGTTTCAATGACTGGCTGAACAGGTGGATCAGTATTTTACACGTTTAGAGGACTAAAGTTATCAGCTGCTCTCAGTGCTTACTGAAGTCTCCCACAATGTTCGAGGAAGTATTTTCTGAGTGATGCAATTTGAAAGCTGTGTAGATTTATGAGATCTACAACACCTCAACCTCCTTGTGATCTTGAAAGGGTAAAACGCTCAATACTTGAATGGGTATGATGTTTTCGATGTTGAGTTATAGCCGTTCGAATTGTCCTCTGGAGGTTGTCGAGGTCTGTATTGCTCCATTTAATAATGCCAAAGGAGTATGTCGGCACTGGAATTACATATGAATTGATGGCCTGTCCAAGAATTCTGTCAGAGAGTTGAGTTTTTAAGAGTCCATGCAATCGTTTACACATTTCAGTTGTTAGTATGTTCTTAGAGGCAGTGTGTTTGAAGAGGAGTGACTGTTGAAAATTCAAGTATTTGTAAGCTTAGATAGATAGATAGAAATTTATTCTACAATTGGGCAAATGATGCCCGGTGGCAGAATGCAAAATTACAATTACAAATAAAATAATATATAAAAAATAAATATAAACAAACAAATTGACTCTCATTTCCTATATATGCAGATGGCATTTGCATTCCTAAACTAAACATTAAAATGCATACACACTACCATATAAATGAATAAACTTACATATTACACAAATATACATACATACAAACATATACGCATATATACATAGAGAGACGAAGGAACCCTCACCTGCACACCAATCAGAACTTATTCAGTCATATTCAGAAGAAATGAAATCACTTCACTTCACTTCACTTCACTGCACTGCATATAACTTTATCTAAATATTAGTTGTTCAATACTTTTTCTGTAGACTACGCATAATCGCACCTTTCACTTCACTTCACTTCACTATACGTTTTCACCCTACTGACTTATTTCCTATATATTTTTTTCTAAACCCTCGCGCTGAGCAAGGAAAGGGCTCAAAAACTGTCGCAGGCAATTCGTTCCAATCTACTATAGTTCTGTTTACAAAGGAGAATTTCCCTACGTCCGTTCTTTGTATTCTTGTTCTAATTTTATATTTATGATCAAATCTATTCAAATAATCTGGTTTATCTAGCCTTCCCCGAATTTCCTGCCATGCGGAGCAACCAACGTAAGATTTATACAGCGCGCAAAGTCGTGCCCTCTTCCTCCGGCGTTCTAATGATTCCCAATGCGCAGGTGTGTTCTTCCGAAATGTATATTTTGCCGCTCTGTTTTGTATCCTCTCTAAGCTCTTTTTAAGTCCTATTCTGTACGGATCCCAACAACTGGCTCCGTATTCCATTACCGGCCTGACAAGCGAGGTATACGCGATTTCCTTTGCTTTCGTATTACATTTTTTAAGATTTCTCATGACGAAATGCAAAGACCTCCAAGCTTTACCCACTACATAGTTCGTTTGTTTCTCCCACCCCAATTTACAATCCAGGAGAATGCCAAGGTATTTACAGCTCGAGACTCTCGGAACTACGTCATTACCTAGCTTCATGGGGTTCCATGAAGGTTATCTGTGGTTCATTATAATTTTCCAATTTTGTAACTTGCATATAACCCTGAATGATTTTCACTCTCCTGCCCTTATCCAAACCGAATTTCATCTTGATGTCGTCAGTGAATTTCTCCGTCACGCTAATTAGTTGCCGCATATGATTCTCAGTGTCTGTATAGAGCTTCAGATCATCCATATAATGAAGATGCGAGACATGAAGAAGGGTTGAGTTCCCTTTTTTAAGATCGATGCCATAATGAGATGCATTTAGTAGAGTAGACAGAGGATTCAAAGTTAAGCAGAACAATAAAGGGCTTAAAGAATCTCCCTGGGAAATCCCGCGGAAAATTATTATTATTATTATTATTATTATTATTATTATTATTATTATTATTATTATTATTATTATTATTATTATTATTATTATTATTATTATTATTATAAAAAACTGGATATTTTGAATCAGTATTCCAGTTACTTAAAGACCCCGAAACTGTATGACATGGTCGACAATGAAAAAGAATTTTCTACCTTTACAGCAAAAAATTAGCTTTGAGCTCGTAATACAAAAGAAATGACTCTTTGAATTCAATATGGATTGAGACGCCACATCGGTATGGTAAAAAACTCCTTCACACTTTGGCTATCTAACGAATAATATACAACAAGAATTATCTGGGTTTTTCGTTCCCCAATGGCATAGTTTTTCGACACATTCAAAACATGGAAACAAAACATGGATTCCAAACGTGGAAATAAATGTAATGGCCACAAAGTTTGTGTTGCTAATGTTGGATTTCTAAAAGATATTCCAGTCACATCAGTAGATGTTGAGAGATCTTTCTCCACATTAAAACTGATTTCATCTTCCAATCGTCGGAAATTTGAAATTGTGATTCTTGAAGTTATTGGTAATATATAGCAATGCAAACTGTTAAGAATAAAATGTAGAAAAGTTGTAAATATGTAAATCTAGTTTTATACTAAAATGTACGAACTTGTTTTGTGCATTTAAGTATTCAAAATAATATAGATAAAAATTTCAAACAATTTTTCATTTTATTATGTATGTATCTTATCACAAGGCCTTTTTCTCTTTCTTTTTGACCCTTTCATTGTCTTTTAGGCGCCCAAAATTTTTTTTAAAATTTTTATTTTGTATAGGATTGACTTACAAAGTTCAGTTTACAAGAAACTCTTCATTTGTATGGTTGGCTTATATCTAATTCTTATATACTAACTCTAAACTACAATTGACGAGGGGACTCACCGAGCACCTCTAAAAATTACTGAAGTTTGAAAAAATGTTGAGAAAAGAATGAACTGGATATCAGTTTTTTATTCTAGTTGGGTTTTCATTATATTTTCCTAAATTTATGTCTTTCATGATTGATGAGTGTTAGATTAGAATAAAAGTTATTGGCAAGAAAGGCTATGTGATGTGCGATGGGTTTTAGGTTAAGTTCGTGGTGTAATTGCTTATTGGAAATGAACCAGGGGGCGTGGATGATAGTTCTTAGGTATTTGTTCTGAATAACCTGAATTTTGTTGATATTATACTTGGCAGCATTTGTCCAAATTGGACAAGCGTACAGGAGAAGAGGTCTAATGATGGTTTTGTATAAGGTGATACCGTTATTTAGTGAAAGTTTACTGTTATTTATAAGTGATTTAACTGTATTATTTTGGCTTTGGCTTATTGGACTTTTGTATCAATGTGTATTTTCCAGTTGAGTGTAGTATCCATGTGAAGACCCAGGTATTTAACTGCATTGTTGTGAGGAGTCCAAGGGATTGTATTGTTGTTCAATTTAAATGGCATGGGGAAGGAATAAGGTCTGAAAGTGAAGACTTTAGCTGTAGATTTCGCGGGGTTGATTTTAATCTTCCATTTCGTTGCCCAGTTTTCTATTTTATTTAAATGAGATTGGATTTCGTTAGCTATGTAATTAATTGAGGAGTGGGACATGTAGATTACGGTATCATCTGCAAACTGGGCTATGTTTGTTCATCTTGATGTAGGCATATCGGCTGTGTACAAGTTATAGAGTAGGGGAGAGAGAGGTGATCCTTGTGGTAAACCGGCAGAGATGGGGCGGGGGTTCGAATTTTGATTTTCTATTGAAACTGAGAAAGTTCTATTTGTGAGAAAGCTTTTAATTATTTTGAAAAGGTATATAGGGGTGCCTATAGATAAAATTTTATAAATTAAGCCTTCATGCCATACCCTGTCGAAAGCTTTAGCGATGTCCATGAAAACTGCTATTGAATATTGTTTTTTTGAAAGGAGGAGTGGAGATTTTCTGAAATACGCAGCAGTTCGTGTGCTGTGGATAGTTTATTAGTGAATCCGAATTGGTAGAAAGGTATGAGGTGAATTTTTTTAATATAGTTGTTTAATCTTGT